>BMAF01002129.1:0-11978 GCA_014132575.2 Gasterosteus nipponicus | reverse complement strand
TCCTTACTTCGTTCAGTTTGTGTATTGCTACCGCTTGAATACCTAGTGAACAACACACAGCTGGCCTCGTAAGTCTCACTTCCACTTTTACATTGGTTTGAACGGGCTCTAGTGGGTTGCTACAGAGTCAGCAAGCTATCCATTGAAATGAGTTAAACTGATTATCAAATTAACAAAACAAATAGGACGAGAAAAAGTTAGTTTTCAAATCTGTATTATCATTTCTGAGGATGTCCTTTGTAAAAATGTTGGAATTATTCAAATCATTGTACCACCAATGTGAAAAGCATTAAAGAACGCCTCCATTACATAATTAATGTACACTCTATGTTTGTTTTCCACGTTGGACAGAATATTTTTATACTAATTTTAGAGCAACTCCACCACATAATGAGTCATAAAAAAACACGGAGCTGCATCATCATCATGGAGCATCAAAATGTTTAGTATCTCATATCTTTAGTGCTTAAGTTGTGTCCACCCCCTGTATCTAAAATTCACAAAATCTGGTAGGGAAATAAAAAGATTTTCCACAGCCAATATTCACAACTTTGCTGAAAGTAAGCTAATAATGACAGTGCTAATAAGAGCGCTAATAACCGCAACAGTGTTGACCTTAGGGAGAATCAAAGGATAGGTGCTACACTTCATGATACCACCGCTGGCTGGGCCGATGTTATCAACTCTCCTCGGCTAGGTCAGCAGCGTGAGTGGCAGAGTGGCAGCCCTTAGCAAACCAATTTTCCTATGCGCTAACTTCATAACACAAGGTGTGACAAGTTTATTCTTCTTCATTAATATTGTGAATAGCAGCACGTAAAGCACCATCTGTGCTCATATCATTATTTTCATGTCAAAGAAAAAAAAGTACCATTCTGGCAATTGTCACTTTAAATATTGAAACCACCTTTCAAAAAGTTTCTGGCAGCCCTAATCTTTTCTTTCTCTTCATTGAAGGTCAGCAGCTGCAATCTCCGTAAAGGAAAGCAATGGTACTTTCATCAGCACGCTGAATCTACTGCTTTACAATGTAAGTTCACATCAGTCATGTCAAAATATGTTATTTTGCTGCACAGCAGGGGAGCTTATAGGCAGCTGCACTGGAGACAGAGTCATATACCAAAGCCGTAATGAGTCAGCAAGCGTCAAAGAGCATGCAACGCTTTGCACAAAGCAAGTTCAAACTTCTCTGAGGAGGATGATCAATGTATGAAACGGGAAGGTTCAGAAATTACCTTTAATCCTGTGATTGGAAAAGATTATACTCAATTGACATCCAAATTCATGTCAAGCCATATGCTAGATTTAGTCATTTAAACGGGGTAGGGGGCTACCAGACAATCAATGTGAAGGGGTTTGTGAATTCTAGTGCAGCTGAAAAAAACCTCCTCGACAGGATGAAGGGAATGGGTCAGGAAATGCTGAAATGCTATTATGGTTTTTGTACAGGATTCAACATACATTCAGCAGTTGACCATCCCCATGGCAGGACTGACCTTAAAGACCCGAGTGTTTGCAGCCGTAAAAGCCACTAACCTGGATAGAAGGTATTCAATCAAAATCCATATCCATGAATAGGTCACTTACAAATACAAATGAAATACAAATAAAAGAAAGAAATCAAGCAAAATAGATGTGACTTGCAATGTGCTAACGACGTAGAGAGAGCGTAAGAGACACCAAAAATTAAGGGAAAAAGATATGTGATAAATAAGGTTACGATGAGCCAAGATGGACAGATTTGGGACTTTTGTAAAGGACATATCAGATGGTGTGTTCCTGCTGTCACAGGCAACACAACTACCACAACAACGGCACAAAAATATGTATGGAAATATAACGAGGCATATCTGTCTCTGGGCTTTACGCCCTATGGTCAACCAAGAAGAGAGATCCCAGTGCGTCTTAGAATACGGGCGACAGACAGTATGAAGCCCACTAAACTGACAAGACACATGGAAACCCACCACCCTGATCATGTGAACAAGCACCTTGAGTTTTAAAAAAATAAAAAAACTCTAGAGGGCCGGAAGGGGCCTTTAAATGTTCCTATATGATCAAATAAGGGATCGACAGAACATTTTTGGGAACCACTGCTTTTATGCTACATGTATGTGATGGTGAAGCAAAGTAGGGATTGATGACACAACTCCATCACCTGCTTGAATGATTTTGTTCATCTGAGAAGAACCTTTGTGTTTTACTGCTCCAATTGATGATCCATACAGTGCAGGGGTGTACCAATATAAAAGTCAGGACTTGACTCAGACTTTAAAGACTACTAAATTGTGAATTTACCAATTGGCCAATTTACAACAATGCTTCCTACAAATATGTCAATGTACTGCAAATTTGCAAAAAACACATCTATTACGATGGTATTACAATTAACATTTTCTATTACAATACATACAATGAATTAATGTTGCTCATTTAAAAGGTGAAGCTGGAAACCGGACTTAAAGCCTAGTTTATGCTTCTGGGTTTTCAGAGCGACGCTAGGAAACGCAGACGCAAGACCCCCTTGCGTGTCCCTTGCATGCCTTTTCACACCACCTTGCGTGCTTGCATGCGTTGACCCATTTTTCTAGGCTTGCGCCGAAAGGGACGCAAGCCTCCTGCAGCCCACAAGGCTGTGATTGGTCTGCTAACTACATCCTTTACGGATTATCACATTTCCGTTTTCATAGCACAATACCGCCATTATTAAAACAAAGAATGTTTACGAGAGAATGAATCAGATTGAAGACCTTTTGTCGGAAGAAATGCGTAAATATGACCACTTATACAACCCGTCATCAGCGGACTACAAGGACGCGCGGATGGCCTCTGATTCACGGAGGGAGATCTCTTAAAAAGTCGGTTTGCCGGTCGAGGGGAACAAAGTTGTGGAGGAAAATACGGGACAAATGTGTCCGCGATGAAAACAGTGGCGATGCACGGGGAAAGATGGATACACGTCTAGCTGCACAAGAAAAGGGTACGATTTATTGTAACGTACAAAGTAAAGAAAAAGGGAAAATTAGGTTTTTCCTCTTTTGAGGGTGCGGTTCAACGGGTTCGTTCGGCCTTCAGTCTCCTTCCTGCAGGAAGCACAAAAAACGGGATTTAACACTCATGCTCAAAAACGTTACTTGTTCTGGCGGTGGATTGCTTTGCAACACACGCAAGATAATGCACGCATGATAATATAATAATAACGATTATATATGAAGCGCTATCCCTCATAATTCATGTCTTTTCAGGAAACAACAATTTGGTTAATTAAATAAAACAACTTAAGAAACAAGTTTGAGAAAATAATTAGGAAATTCTAAGTTAGGTTTCGGAAATAAAACTGCTCAGTTAGGTTTTGGATAATATGATCAAAACACAAAAATGAATGTTTGAATTAAAACGTTGTGGTGGTTAGACAACAAATCCCAGGCTGAAAGATCATTAATTGTCGGACAAATACCTCCTTCTCCCCACACCCACTGAGTGTTTTGCTATTTTTATACTTCATAGTTTACAATAACATGAATTACATACAAAACAATGTGAGGAATATGTGTATAAGTATGGCTAAAAATACCGGTTGAGACCAGCTTGCATTTTCAACAACCAAAAATTTCACGACCCCCCTGCAGTACCTCCGCGGACCCCCTGTTGAAGACCTCTGCTATAGATAAAAAGGGCATGCACATGTATCATAATAAGATCATACCAGTTGCAACAAGTGCTAGTGCCACTTCCTCCATATCTGCGCATCCATAGACCACGTCTTTCCAGTGTGTCCTCACAACTCCACTTTGACTAACCTAGGTAAGCACCTTTTAATGCCCATTCAAAGTTATGCCTAGCTCCAGTACTTCAAAACCACCATGCTTTCAACCAGTTCCTCATCAAGGGCCTGAAAAATGTTCCCACAACCATAGATCCCTTTCTAATGCAAAAATGATATTATTTTATATTGATATTTTGCTGTTTGGCTCACCTTCCGCTGAAAGAGTAGTCCTGAACCCTGTAAGAAGACCTCAGGTGGATTATGTCTATGAACCATAGAATTCCATGCATTCTTCGGATGAAACTTGAATAATTTCCCCGTCCTCCTCAATGTCACCATTCAATTGGGTCCCCCTGGCATTCCAATATTGGCAGAGGGCCCATCCACATCCTTTGATATTCCTTTGAATCCCTCTTGACACAAAGTATTTTATGGATTATGGATTTCTTGTTTAAAAGATTGTAATAGACAGCTCCATCTGTCGACCCAATACAAAGATCTTCATAAGAAGACCTGAACATTGTGCCGTCAAAGTGTTTGAATAGCCCTTTAAATCACTATCTATATGATCTCAATTGCATTTGAATTCACCTCTGCATTTACAAATTTTTAATGTTGAATAGATGGAATGTTTTAATGGACTACTGTTACACCACACCCTCTGGAAACCCCAACGATGACCTCCGCTACGATCTTTTCTTTAGGTAACTTAAAATGTAAAACAGATCTATGATTTTGTTACGTTCTATTTGTGTTTCTGTTTCTAATAACATTTTCTGATTTTCCCTCCAGCTGTGAAAAAGATGCCCAGACGTCCGTTTTTGAAAATGGGAAGAGCCAAATGGGCCGCTTTGCCTTTGAAGTATTCCGCTTTGTAAAGCACAAGAATCAGAAGATGTCCACAGTCTTCCTACACTGTGTCACCAAACTGTGTCGAGCAGATGACTGTCCAATGCTCATGCCAGTGAGAACAAGACTTTCATACATGCATGAAATATTATTACGTTAAATATGTTTAATATTTATAAAGATTTATTATTTAAGATATAAAAATATATATTTTGTCAATATCTCTCATACTCCCACCTACGACTCCATGTTATGTCAGAAGCATGTACGAATCAGACTTCAAATTTCCCAGCCATCAAACATATACTCATACACATCAATGGTTGAAAGTAACCAAGTTAATTTTCTCTAGTACAATTTTACGTTCTTGTAATTGTTTTGAGTATTTACATTTACTATTAGCTTCCACACCACTAGATTTCAGAAGGAAATGTACTTTTTACTTCACTAGACTTTTCTGACTACAAGAACTGATTTTGGTATAGCACAGAGTGATTCTGAATGACTATTTGGGCCTTTGCTTCTGTAATTACATTATTGTAATGATACTTATAAGTAAAGGAATTGAGTACTTTAACCACTGATAACCAGACAAAATCAATCAATTAGAATGCCAAGCCATCCTTAAGTTTCCATGAACGAAAATCTGAACTTCAAGTAATCATTCAACAAATGATTACATTACACATCAAGTAGCTGACGCTTTTATCCAAACCGACTTAAAATAAGTGCATTTCATCCATAAGGATACAAACCCAGAAGAACAATAAACAAGAAAATGCAATTTCAGCAAATAAGCCGATTTACAACTTGGTATAGATAAGAGCCATTAGAAGTACAATTTCAGTGCTACAATCTGTTTAGTGTTTTTTAGTCAAGATATAGTCTGAAAAGGTGTGTCTTTAGTTTGTGGAAGAAAATGTAAAGACTCTCTGCGGTCCTGATGTCATCAGAGAGCTCATTCCACCATTTAGGAGCCAGGACAGCAAAGAGTCGTGATCATTACTGATTACATGCTAATAGTGCCAGGACCTATATATTATTTAAATGTGTCTACTAACTTTTGGGATATTCATTTCCTGTCAGACATCCTTTAGTTAGTCGCACATTTTATTGGCTTATATAAAAAAAAGGGTATTTTCCAATGGCAGATATTATTAAAGAGCAGGCCATTTGTATTCCTCCGGCAGGCATTGGTTTATAAAAACGTAACAAACTACGGTTTGATTCTTGCATCAGCAGATATTCCCTCAATCTTCTTAATTTTTTTGATTATAGAAATTGATGAGAAAGAAAATAATGAGTTATTGCAACACATTCTACCACCGTATCTCTTTTGGCCTTTTTACAGATCTGTGGCAGCAGGAAAAAGAGAGATGTTGAGGGAAACAAATTAAACACTGCATCTGGAAATGCTGTCCTAACCGCCGGGCCAATCATCACTCGGAGTGGTAAAGTTTTGGATATTCCTTTCTCTCAGGGACTTTTTACTGCCAACCAAAAAGACACTGATCTTTTAAACATAATCCAAACAGCACTGTAACTGCCTAAGGAGCCTTTTCTTCCTAACTGGTACCCAATACATGAAGCCATGCTCACACTAGTTCTAGTTCTGTGCCGATTTAGCCAAAATGTGCACCCTCCCAACAATCAGAACCTTGTTACCTACCAGATTATTTGGTAATGTGAGCCTTTTACAAATCAGATTTGAAACCTCCCAGTGTGCAGCCTTTTTTGAGCAGTCCTGCTAATATCCAACAGCAGCTGAGGTATTATTATGAATCCCACTGCTTTTTGCTGATAAGACCAGCCCTGTTCCGCATTCACGTTCTAGGATTGGCCAGGCGTCCATGTCTGCAAAGGGTCTGGTGACTGCATGTGTTAGGATCCTAACCATGTGGCTATGCTGACCCTAACTATCTCCACTGTTTGCATGCCACGACATTTCCCTGAAGGTTTCGAGCGTACTAAAAAGATTGCGTTCTAAATAGCACTTATAGATGTCGAATCTTTGACGTAAGCTCAGTATATTTTGTTTACATTTTCTTGCCTGAGAGATCAGTTTTCTGTGTTTGTTGCAGCAATCTTAATAATGGCTTGTAGCTCTTAGTATTACAATATTTTAGATCTGAGAAAGCAAATTCTGTGAACATGGACCTTATGTGTGTGACGCAACCTAATTTCAAAATTCCTTGAATTTGAAAACTTGTAGTTTGAACCCCGCTTGAGCTTTTTTAATTATTTCAAACTCCACAAGTATTCTTTTTGTTCCATGTGTTTTTTTTTTTAACTGAATCGATTTTCAGAATTGTACATTCATAAGTGTTTGAAACCTCAAGTGGTTGATTGATGGTGATAAGTTACGTATATGTATCCGGGCTACCTAGAGGGTTAGAGAGTGCTGGAAGCCGTCCTATTGACTCATGTGCTGTACAAGAAATGAGCAACACAAAACAGGACAGTTAAGTTTCACTGTTCCACTCAAATGTCCTTTTTTTCACAGATGAAACCCCAACCAACAATTCTCAACTGGGTAAGCACGTAACTGAGTAAGCCATTTTAAATAGTAAAAGCCTCCAAAACAGGAAAAAGTCTCCCATACCCTTTGGGACTATTATACAATATAATCCTGTCATATCTGATAGGTGTTATATCTCCCTAGCCGTTACACATTTTTTGCTCTTTTATATTGCAAGTCTCTTTATATTGAAGAGAAAGTGATTTGTTGCAACTGAGTGATACAAGCAGAGAATGTACTTTTGAGGTGAGATCCAAACATCAACCAACAATCAGCTGTTGCTGATTGTTAGATTCTGATTTCACCTGTTTTGATTCTAATATTGTTGATAAAATTTGCAGTTATGATAATTTTTTCTTTCCCCTGATTGTTCCATGATGTTGTTTTGAATTTTGCTGAATTATTTTCTGCTACCACCACCGTAGGTGAACTGGAAAATATATAATCTTGACATTTCAAGGTTGTGTAATTTAGCTTTAAAAGAAAAACGCTCTTTGCATCACTAATACTGAGATTATATTTTTTTAATTGGGCATTCAAGTTGAAGTGTTAAAAGGTGGAAGAAATGAGAACATATTTGATTGCCTCTTTGTGTTTTTGTTGTTCTAGCCCATCTGAAAACTCCAGTGTTTCAGATAAACACAGTGACAAGCGCGCTCATCTCCGGAGTGATCATTCTGGCCGTCATGAGTGTTTGCTTTTTCATCTTCTCCCTCACTCTCCTCAAAGGGAAAAGTGCTCCTGTCAGTACCCTATCTGGAGTCCGAAACCCAGCCTTCAACTGAGGACGTAAGGCAACTCATTGCAGACCTCCACAACCGAAACTAATCAGCGAGTGGAAAACATGGCGTATATAGTCATCTTGACAAGAGAATGAAAGCTAAATGTTGATGTAGATTTGTGCAATGCGCATTAGTGTAGAAGTAAAGCCTTTTATGTTGTCCCGTACTTTGTGTTTCAGCCTTGTGGCAGGCTAGGCCTCAACCTGCCTGGATTTTTGTTATGCAGCTTTGACCGATATTAATTAAATACCTCAGCTATACAGATTTAAAATGCAGGGTATAGGATGAATTTAAAAGGTTTACATTTAGGTAGTGTGTGATCTGGTCTGTTGGTAACACTCCCTGCTTGGAGACTAAAATATGAGAACACCTCATTTTGATAAATATATCTTGAGTGAATGAGGGACTTTAATTTAAAATAAGTTTAAAATCAAATTCAATAAAGCTATTCAGTGAACTAACAGAAATCACCAGGCTTGGATCTAAGCGTAATGTTTTCTCAACATAAAATCTAACTTTTAAAAGTGTATTTTTATTTTTGGAATAACTCTGCAATTTATTAATATTGCTACAGTCTTGTAATTAATCATTTGAGAAGTCTGTTCTATCTAAATATGTATTTAACTCATTCTTAAAATTGTTTCTGAAAAAGGAAAGTTTAATTCGTACATGTGCCCAATTTACCCATTTAATTGTGTATAACTCTTATAAACTCTTATGATGCTAGTGATGATCTATTCCTGAAATGTACCAATTGTGCATATTGCAAATATTACGCTGTAACTTGTGATTAAAACATGCCCGGTGTCATATTTCTAAACATACAGTATGAATTTCCTCATGAACCCAATTGGAGATTTTTAATCGAAGACAATACGGAGGATGAAAACTGGTCATTCTTTCCTACCTTTATCATTAATTGTCAATAGAAACCAATTCATTTATATTTGAACCGCAAAAGGCATGCATAGAAGGGGGAATTGAGCAGCATATCCTCAGGAACAGGGCAATCCAAGTTGCTTAAAGGACAGGACCCAGAGAAAATGGGGAGACGGGGCCTGCAAATATCAGAATGAGAGGATGTTGGGAAAATTCAAATACGGTTCAGCGTGAGTGGACAGAAGGTCTGTAACAGACTCTGGAGTCCAGACACACACGTTTTACCTCTAGTCTCTCCGACAAAGTTCTTCTCTCAAACTGGTCTTGGATGAGAGAATGTACCGAGTTCGGGTCAGGTCTTCTTCGAAGGACACTGCCGTAATCGCTATTGTTATGTTGTTAAAGGGCGTGTCGTAAAACTCGCCCTGAAGAGTGCGCAGTGTAGGGCGGCGAAGGGCGAGCCCAAATCTGAAATTATATGACACTCATTAACTAAACTGCTTCTTCGCCGCTTGGGACCTTGCTCGAGCTCAACTGAAACATGCAGACATGCAGGTGAGGAGAGGACGTGCAGGAAATGCATATATTTTGCAGAGATCTTAATTTACAAATATCACTGGGTATATTCCATGTTTCAAAAACACAAAGACACATATTGACTATTTGTTAACTGTATTTTTAATGTAATTTTAAAAAATGATAATCTTTTTTTTGTGGCTCAAGGTGAGATGGTGGGGCCACGTCCCATTGCCCTCTATGGACCAGCCACCACTGGTTCTGATGTGCAAAAATCAATTTATATGTTATTGGTGAAGAAATAAATCAAGATAAAAAACTTTTTTTGAGAATTGCCTAAAAATCACTAACAGGGCTTCCGGCTGTAACGAGGGGTCGGAAGCATGTGGATCCATGTGCAGATTATCGGGCAAGAGTCAGGGCAGGCAGCAAAGCAGTCAAAGTTCCCGAGGGAGAGATCCCCAAGGCAGGCAGAGTAGAGTCAACAGTGGTTTAATAATCCAACATCATTCACAGAAGGGTCACAGACTATCAAGGTAAACGCTTGGAAAGTATGAGTGTGAATGCTGCTTGAGTAAAGCGGATAATGGAAAACACCTGTGCCGGTGATTAGTCTCATTATGGGGTGCATGGGAAATGGAGTGCGGGAAGGCAATACTCAGGTAAGGGTGCCCTCCGGTGGCCATCAGAGAGAGCCATAGAGGTCTGATTCATGACACGAGTCCTATAAAACATGGAAATACCAGGCTTTACGTGATAACCCAGAACGTTTTACTTTGACAGAGTGAAGATAAACTACTCTAAGAGATGCTTTTCTGCAGAGTCAAGAGTGACATTGGCTTAACCCTCCCTAACCCCCAAAACCTAAACGGGGGGTTTGTCTGAGGCACTTATGCTAGCCGTATCTCGCAAAAAAAAAAGCAGATTAAATTCCTAATTTCCTCAAGGTTTGTCTGAAAGAAATGTAACTGATATCGCTGTATTTAGTGTATTCTGTGCTACTTGTTGGAATGCTGTTCAAGGATTCCAGAATCTTTACTGTTGGAATGCTGCTTGAGCATGTGGTGCCTCACAGGGGAAAGCTCCTCATGAACATGAACGAGAGGAGCAGGGAGTTTAGAGTTGACGTGGATGCTGCACGGGGAGAACAACGATAAGGACCCAAATGATAACCACAGATGCCAGTATACGGTAACCAAATTTATTTTTAAGGACAGTGGAGATGGTTGTGGATTTCCGGCGGAACAGAGCCCCACCCTCCCCCATCACCCTGTGTGACTCCCCCGTCACTATTGTGGAATCCTTCAGTTTCCTGGGCTCCATCATCACCAGGACCTCAAGTGGGAGCTGAACATCAGCTCCATCACCAAGAAGGCTCAGCAGAGGTTGTTCTTCCTGAGGCAGCTGAAGAAATTCAACCTGCCAAAGACGATGATGATCCACTTCTACATCGGCTGCAATCTGCCGTCCCTGAGGACTCGCTTTCAGGTCTCTGAAGCGTGCTAAAATGATTGTGGCCGACCCCTCTCACCCCGGACAAAAACTGTTTGTGCCCCTTCCATCTGGCAGGAGGCTGAAGTCCATCAGGACTAAGACCTCCCGCCACACGAACAGTTTCTTCCCGTTGGCAGTCGGGCTCATCAACAGAGCCCGGTCCCCCACTGACTGACTATAACATTCCACTGGTCACTCCCCTTCACACTGCACATGCCACTTTAACTGTAATTCGTCACTTTGTTACTTGTTTGTTACTTGTTCGTTAGTGCACTTTATGCTTAATATTTTTCTTTTTAACTTTTTTTAATATTTAATTTGTTTTACTTTATTCCCTTGTTTTATACTAACCCATAGCCTTATTCTACTAGCCCATTGCATTAGCATTTCATTTTACTTTATTTTATTACTTGTGCACTGCTGTCTTGTCTGTCTACTGTCGCGCACTAACCGCCAAGACAAATTCCTTGTATCTTTGGCATATTTTGGTAAATAAATGTTTCCTGATCCTGATCCAAAAAGACAGAAAACGTGTGAGTCCCAAGATTTGACTCGACACCGGACGAAGGCAGGTAGATCACGGCGTGAGTCCCGCTCGACGTCAGAGGGATTTCGGTCACGGTGTAAATCTAGTGGCTTGACACTGGAGTCAGGTGGTGTCCAGAAACTCTACAGACAGAGAAAGAAAGTCAGTAATGCACAAGGTTAGGCAGAGGAACTCCAGTGATGAAGACAAAATGACCTGACAACCCAAGCCTGCAGAACCAGGGTTGAAATAGAGCCATTAACAAGTCCTCGTTGGTCTCAGCTGCTCGTGGGTGTGGCAATTGGCGGTGTTTGGAGATGGGACCAAGAACACACCCACAACAAGCACATGTGAAAACAAAACACACAGGGGGATGACAGACACATCAGGGAAGGAGACTTGGGGGTGAAAACAGGCAAAAGACAGAACAGGTCAGAAAAGGATCCTGGCAGGATGGTTTTGATTACTTTGTTTTTGCTTTGACTGATGACTTCAGATGTTTTAACTGCAAAAGAGGAATATCGGAGTAGGGCTTGTCCGGAAAAACGGTTCTTACAAAGGAACATGGGGGACAGGTGTGGTCCTGGTCAGAACGCCTGCGTCGCGAGAAGATGAAAAAGGACTGACCTCAAGATGACACCACATCTT
>BMAF01002128.1:0-54634 GCA_014132575.2 Gasterosteus nipponicus | reverse complement strand
CGTAGCTTCCTGCGTCTCCGACCACATCTTATTCCTAAAACCGGAGGGTCTGAGATTACTGCTGCCGAGAATCTGCAGATAATTACCGCTGCAAGATTATGGCTCTACCTTTAATTTGCCTGGTTTTGCAGTCTTTAGATTAATGTGACACTAATAAATGGTGTGAAAAGCAGCATATATTCCCAAGTGTTGACGGATGTTTGTTTAACGTCCACCCCAGCACCGTGACACTTGTTTGGATGTGGATGTTAGAAATAGAACGGGAGGAGATAAATGTCAAAACAATAGTGCATGGCCACATCCAAACAAGGACGTTAAACCAACATCTGTCAACACCTGAAACTAACAGTTTGACTGAAAGAAAATAAAAAGAAGATAAAGAACTATATACCACATAGAATAGATGGAGTAGTAAAACTAAGAGATGACCCGAGGTTAAACTGGGGTCGAACCTTAAATTACCAGAATTAAAATTTTCCGTTCCCGGCAGGTTTGCAAACATGTCACCTAAAAAAAAAGAAACTGCTTGCACATCGCGGATCTCGGGGGGGCTCCTCGTTTCCGTGGGGTGTGTGGAGAGGGCCATCTTGTGGGCAGAGAGGATCGGTGACATAACAATAAAATCTCTCTCCCTCTGTGTGTGTGTGTGTGTTTATGACAATGACATCATTGACTCAAAACCGGTGACGCTGAGAAAAGGCGGATTGTATTTCGTTGGTGCCACCAGAAACGGGCCTACTGACGCCCACTCGGCGTCTGGAAAGTAATCTCCAGTCTGACCCCCCAATACTTCCTGTGTCGCCGTGTCAAACGTGAATGAAGCACAGAAACAGATGTCTCGGCCCGCCCGTGCTTCTAAAGAAACACGATGTGCAAGGATGTGCGCGCTCAGTGGCACTCCAGATCCTAGGATATGTATTCTAAAAAAGGTAAATAGTTGTTTTTTCACCCTTTTTAGACGGTGAATCTTCAAAATGCAGCAGTTAGCGAGCATCTTTGGTTATATTGTTTAAGGTGGTTCCCCTAATTGGGGTCACAAATATGTAAAACTGGCATTGACTGACCGCTTTTAGTTGTATATGAATTCATGCAGACCACAACCATAACAGCTATGTTCACACAAGATGATTACAGGGCGCAGACCAAATTGGTGCTTGAACAATGTTGATTGGAGACCTCAAGTCCGACTGAAGGTTTTAAATTAAAAAACAAAAAAGGCTCTTACTTACATTTTTGGCAACGTCATCTTTCCGCTGTTTCTCTCTCTGTTCCAGAAACCTTTTGGTCCACTCCTGTCTGGGAGGGAGCATCAGGACCTCTGCAGAAGGGTACCGGTTCGAGGGGATGTTGCTCATGGGGGGGGGCGGGTTAGCAGTGCCGGTACCGGTCCCAGGGCCGATGCTGGAGGGCCACTCGTCGCTCGCCGGAGGCTCAGGGTCAACGCCTAGGCCTTTGGACCACTTGGGCTTTGAGAACCACCTTTGGCTACCTCTGAGAGGGTCGCCCAACACGTTTGCCTTTTTATTTAGAGGCAGGGGAGGCGGTGGGGGCTTGAACTGAAACTCGAGCCTGGGCGGAGGACCGCCGTAAAACTTATGAAGGGAGTCGGGGCCCGGCAGCGACTCTGAGAGGGAATGTGTGCCGCCGCTGTTGCCGCCGTGCAGTTTTTGCCCGCTCTTTGAGAGTTTTATTGGGGGGAGGTCTTCGGCCCGGGGATAATCCCACGGGCAGCTGGGGAGGTGGGCCCCCGGGTGCTCCCGGACGGCGGAGGGGAAATCCCTGTCCGCTCTCTCCCCAGGGGGGGACGCGTTTCCAATCCCGCTGTCCCCGTTGCTGCTGGCGCTGCCCTGTTTGCCCGCGTCGCCCATCTCCTTGGCCTGCAGCTCGGTCTCCGCGTCCAGCTTGACCCGCAGCCTCTCCACGGCCTCGCCCATGTCGCTGTACAGCACCGTGACGAAGTGCAGCACGTCCTGGGGAGACAAAGGGAATTCCAGGCAGCCCAAGGCGTCGGGATCGGGAGTGCAGTCGAAGCCGGAGCGCCCGGCGATGCCGATGTGGTCCTCGTGGTTTCCCAGCTCGGGGTCGATGAAGAAGACGTGGCAGGAGGCCCGCAGAGGTCCGTCCTCGGGGATGCGACCGTCGACCACGTGCGCCGTGGTCACCAGGCAGAAAAAGCGCGGGTCCTCCGCGCACACGGCCCCCAGGACCAGGTTCTCGGCAGGCAGCGCGGCCAAAACGGCCCCCGCGTCGTCGCAGAGGCGGACGCAGTCGAACATGACCTTCATCATCACCAGAGTGTGGGTGCTCTGCTCGGTTCCCAAAAGCCGTATTCGCTCCCGGATGGCTTTAAGGCAGCTCTCCTCGGACTCCGTGGGGTTCAAAATCAGCTCCGTGGAGCTCAGGTATCCCACAACCAGGGTCATGTTCAGCGTGCTCCAGTCTGGATTCGCCTGGTCCGTGAACACGGGGTCCGTGTCCCCAGACGATTGCTTCTTCCGCTGCTCTGCAAAAGGGTTCGTCTGGCATCCGCCCCACTGCGGCCATTGCGACATGTCAGGCTCGGACACCGGGCCTCGGTTTGGCGATTCCGGAGTGACTGGAATTGAAGGAGGAGTTGCTAGAATCGTGCGAGATAGCGCGTAGAACGGCGGGCTTTTGGAAAACGCCACTTTTGGGGCCGGTCCCGAATTTTGCGTCGTTAAGAATGGGGTTGGCCATGATGCGGCTCGCGCCCTGCACCACCAGCTGCAGGGGTCCCTCGCAGCTGCCGATCAACTGCACCACGGTCTCGTGCAAAGCGGTGGACACGTCGCTTCCGCCGATGGCCATGATGTGGTCCCCCTGTTTGAGACCCACCAGGTCGGCGGGGCTTCCCTCCATGATGCCGCTCAACAGGCAAGGCCTTTGACCCGAGATGGTGAAGCCATATCCGGCACGACCCCGGATGACCTCCACGCCCCTCAGCTCAGCGGCAGCGTTTAAATCCAGACGCCTCCTCGCGCCCTCGGGCTGTCCCTGTATCCTCATGGGGTTTTTTTTTGGAGGGGGCTGTGAGATCCAGCGCGTGGGGAACTAAAGCACTTGCAGGTCGCCAACACTATTGTGTTGTTGTCATCCTGCAAGACACGAGTGGGGGAAAACAGGAAGGCACTTTAGGGGTTTACCTTACATTAAAATTATACCCCAAAAAAGAAAAACACAGGATCAGACATTAAAGTCGAGTTGCTAAACAGACACGTTGAGGTGAAATAATACTTTTAATAATTAATTAATCTGGTAAATTCCGTGGCAATGAACCTAGTTTGGTTCACAGTTCCCCAATATCATGTCCAAACAACAAAAATATTTAGTCTGCCATTTGAGTATATGAAAGGAAAACTTAGCGCGTGTTCTACTTTCTGATCTGCTTTCTTTCTCAAAAGATTTACTTCAAGTAGCAATAAATCATTAAAAATCCCCCCCAGATCCGTTTACTTGTGACCACTGACCACTTAACCGGCTGATATTGTATATAATATTCATGTATGTTAGGGTTGAATAAAAAATGTTACACTTCAATAATACTTCTTGTTGAGACAATCTGGTTAAGAACAGAATTATAACAAATGCAAATTAAAACATTGAGGACGGGCTGCTCCTGCAGCTTTTTTTTTTAAACTCACACTGAGGTCAATTATGAACAAAACAAAACTCCGATATCAATCTTCTTTAACTGATTATGTGTCAGAGATGAAGCACAGCTTGCCTGGTGCCCCCCAGACCCCCAAACAGCACGCCAGCTGGCTCTCTCTCACCGGCGACATTTAAAGGGGAACCAGCCTCTTTGGTTTCGGTCAAACACTTTTTAAAAACTCCGGATAAAACACTATTTTGATCCGGGTATTGAAAAAAATATATACATAATAAAACATAACTTACATTTGCTCGTTTCGGTGTTTCACTTAACGTCAAAACACAAACTATCGCCGCTAACGAGGCTGCGTGACGACGAACTTTTTCTTTAAATTACCTTTTTTCCGGAAGTGAAAAGTATCCAAGAACGCTGCCACGGAGTCACGTGGAAGCTGCTGCACGTCGGAAAGTTTACATTTTCACTTTAACCTCCCGTTTTCTGTGGTAAATCAGTGCGGCGATTCAGCGAGTCCACATGGCATCGGGCGGAGAACACAAAGCGTCTTTCATTGTAACCATGACAGCGTAACGTCTCTGGAACACGTGACCTCCCTCCCCGGCCAATCACCACGCACGTCATGCCCAATATTCAAATAATTGGAGGAACGCCATTGGCTGATGCTGGTGGCTGCTGACAGCCTTCATTTTGCAGATAAATCCGTTTTAAAAGCACAGAGGTGTTGTTTTTGGTAAACGACGACACTTAAATATGGAAATGGTGGGTTTTAAGTGCGCGTGTACGTACGTAAGTGTGTGCCCTCTTATAATCCCAGAAACGTTTTGTTTTAAAACACACACAAAGATTCAATGTTCATAAGTTGTTAATATGACAAAAACACACACGCATATTTGTATTCTTACCTATATGATTCTGCTGTTACTGCAGTATCTCACTCTCTCGTGCACGCGGGTCTCCGTCCCCCCGTCCCCGTCCCTTCCACACAGGAGCAGCTGCACTTTACTGCGGTTTACCTTCGATATGCCTCTCTGGTCAAAGGGCGTCAACGGTTTGCGTTGTCACATGGCTTTGTTACACACGTGCAGCAGCCTGCGCGTTTGCAAGGAAGCGTGTTTGGATAAAAGGTGTCACATTTTGAGTGCCGATAAATTGGTTAATGCTATCCGTCATGAAGCCATTGTGTACTTCCTATGTGAATAGCTTATAGGTATTGTTACCTGCCATGTCACAGGTAACAACGTTTGCTTTTAAAAAACATTTTTCTTTTTCATGAAGCACCGACGTCTGTGCGCGTTGGTGTAGTGAGCGACGAAATCAACTTAATCCCCAGTTTCTCCAAATCCTCTTAAAATGGGCTGAAAGGCAAAGACTAACATTTTGTCTTTAAAACAGGCCGTCTGTGTAAAATACATGTAAATAATTACTCTGCAGTAAAAAAAAAAGAAAGACAACAAATAATGGTAGATTGTGTGTTGTTTTATTTGGCAGAATTACACACAAAAACAGGACATCTTTGCATTCTCAGGAATTTAAATGTCAACCTCTGTTTTTGTCTCCGTTTGGCTTTGGGCCTTAATCTAATTCTAAGAGCACAATGCATAATGCACAATTACACTGCATATTATCTGATTGTGCTCAGTCAGTCCAATTAGTGTGCAGGCAGAGAGCCAAGTCACAGTAACGCACAATCACAAATTTATGGATATGAACAAAAAAAAACGTCAGTGGACTCAAACATTTTTCAATTTGCATCCATCGCAGCTAAATAAGATTCACAAAATGAACATTTCTGTATGTTGACCTTTGGCATCTTTCATCTTTCCGGCACAGTGAAAAAGTGACCACATAAGTCTGTATTTTGCAATGCTGTTGCTCCCACAGGTATTTCAATTGGGTACTTGACAAATGAGCACAACATCTGATCTGATAGGCATAGCTATGAGATCTAGCTAACATAAAAGTTCACATTGGTGTCTGACACACGTGGGATGCTCATGTGCCAGCATATGTCATAATGGTCATCAACACGGGTCATTCAATCCATTCCCCTTTGAAAAAACACGGTAACATTATATCCGTAACTTTCTGCACTGTTGAAAGCTACACTTTGACATTTGCATCCCAAACTGTTGAAATCCAAAATAAATATTATTTTCTTCCCGCTTCAACAAGGCTTTAAGTGAGGCAAGACCGTGATCCCTCCCCGACCACCACAACCCTCATGCTTCATGGCTTCGCTGGATCTTTGACCCCACTCTGACCCCAGGAGGCCGACGTGGTGGAGGGGGGCTGGATCATCTTCTCGAGAAGGTTCATCATGCGCTCCTGCAGCTGCAGGCACTGGACCTGCAGGAGGTTCTGTTGGTGCATGGCTCGACGTACCTCCCTGCACGTCTCCTCGATGGCCCGGCTCGACTTCTTCTGTTGCTGCAGCATGGCCTGCATCACCCGCAGTTTCTTCCTCTTCATGGACAGGTGCTTGTTGGCATGTCTTTTCCTGGCTGAAGTAGGGTGAGAGCTGGAGAACAGAGAATGGACCTTTTCAGAGCAGGCAGTGTCTTGTGGTAAGGATCACCTCTGGGTCGCAGCAAAATCCTGTCATGCTTTATATGATCGTGGAATTTATGGCTTGCTGTGGTGTTTAAGCTTACGCGGTCTTTAAATCACATATTCTTTAACTCACAAATTGTTATTTTCATTTGAGGGCAAAGATGGGAAGTACGTCATGTTCAAATCTGGGGTTTTCCCTCCCCAAAGTTCTTTCCAAATTGTTTCCTGTTGTTGTTCTGAAGGGAAAACGTCAAATGCCCTTTTCTCAAATTTGTTTTTCTCTGTATTTACGTCTGCTCTCTACGCTGCACCTCCTGGAGCGATGCATAATGACATGTTTACAAGTTCCTTCTGGAGATCGAGTCTTCACCCGCACAAGTTCCGCTTGCTTCCCGAGGTTTCCGCCTCGTTTGGTTAACACGGTCACGTGATATCAGGTGGGAAGTCATGTGAAAGTATCACATCAAGGCATTACATTATATGACATTATCTCACCACACTAATGTCGCATGCACGTATTTCTCTCGCCATCTGAGGAAGACGACGAGCTATGGATAAAAGCAAAGCGGAGTGTATTCTCTTCTGTCATATATATATACATATAAATATGTCAGTAGTCTTTGTCACCTGGAATCCTGCGTCTCACTGTCGGAGCTCAACGAGTCCAGCTCTTGTTTTATCTCCATCTCGTCTGAGGAGCCCGTGTACTCTGGCAGGTATCCCAGCCCCCCTTCCTCGGACTGGGGCACCAGGTTGTCTGTAGACTGGGAGGAGGTGGAGGGACCTGCGGCGGAGGCCTGAAACTCCAAAGAGTTCAAACGTCCGTTCTCCGGCGGCTTGGAGAGGATCTTCTCGATGGCCTTGAAGTACGGCCAGTCTGGTGTCTCCCCACTCTCAGAAACCACGGTTTTCAGTCGCCTGTTGGATGAAAAAAGAGAAATTTTAGGTTTTAAGTCGTGCAAGCGGCTGAAGTCTGTTGTCAGACCTCCGGCGGGCCGCTTGGATCTGCTGCCCTTGCCTGTACTGAAATGACATGTTGGTGATTTTCATCTTGATCTCCTCTTTAAAGCGCTGCTCTCCGGTCAGCTGGTAAAACCGCTGGGACATCTTCTCGTAAACCTTGGCGTTCCTCTTGCTCATTTTCAGCTCGTGGTGGTGTTCCTCCCACACGTAAAGGAGGGCTTTCATTTCGCCGTCGGTCCAGTTCGGGGCCCGCCTGTGCTTCTCGCTCTGACCCCCCATCAGGTAGCTGAAACCGTCCTCTGTTGCCATTTTTGAAAATGGTGTCCCCTGGCTTTGTTTGCAGAAACAGGATCTTTGGTTGGTTGTGTTTGAAAGGCTTTTACTGTGCTGAGAGCCGTGTGGAATCTGCAAGGAGGGAGTGATACTTGCAAGCAGGCACAAACGCCTGACGTCCTGACTCTGCCCTTCCCCCCCTAGCCTAGCTGAAAGAGAACTCAAAATGGGGCCTAAGGCGGGAGAGGAATCCGGTTAAAAGCTTTTAGGGGTGTGTGATGTCACCGTGACATCAAGTTGCCTTGGCAACGACAAGGGGGAGGCACTTTGTTTTCCCTCCCTCTCTTTTAACCACTCCCCCGCGTCCGCTCTCCTTTTCCCCTCTGCTCTGCTCCATTGGCAGGACAAAAAGCTTTTAGCTGAAAGGCAGCAGCGTGAGTTGCATGCGATAGCTGACATTTTTGAAATATGAGCCTGCAGGGAAGAGGGGGGAAGAAGAAAGAAAAAAGGACAGCTCAGGGTATGCGTTTCCGTGGCAACGAGGGAGCCGGATTTGGTCGTCAGCCAACACGCTGCTCCATTTAAAAGCTTTTAATAATAGACAAGTCCTTTGGAGACGGACGACAGAGGTTTGGCTCGATCTGTCGTGATGTAGAACAGAGGAAGATAATTCCTGTCTGCAATTTAGCCCTAAAAGGCAAGAAAAAAAAACACTCAGTGAAAAACTGTGAAACACTTTAGGTGGAAATAACAGGGGGAGAGATGTCAGACCATCGGCGCCACTGCAACGAAACACAAAATGCTGACTGCTCTGTAATCAGCTTTCTATTCATAGCCCTAGTTTTAGCAACATGCACCCCTGCAGGAGGGGTTTCTCTGACCATTTGAGGACCCCTCCCCCGTTTACATCTCAGCAAGGGGCCCATCTCCATCCACCCCCCTTATCTCAAGCGTCCTAATCTGCCATATTATGCACATTTGTTCTTAAATTCCCTTCCTCTTTGGTCCCATCTGTCCTTCAAGAGTATTTATGCATGAAAGGCACACTGCACAGACCTCAAACCGCTCCCTCGCTGCAGCATTTAGCCATTTTCTTTGTCTCTCCACATTTACTTTTGTCACCCAAAAAGTGCAGAACTGGGAAAGGAACTTAAGCCCAACCTCACTTCATCTTTTCCCAGAGCCACTGGTTGCTGTCAGAGCGGCTTAACTCAGTCCTGGCCTGATTAGACGTTTAACCCATCTGCTCCTCGGTGACCTGACAGGCGGCCGGTGCATTTTGAAGACACAAATTAGCATCTTTGCCCAATCCATCACATCTGTCACTTAAGAAAAACCTTCCGAGAAATGGAAGGGCAAATGAAAGTTGATGTGAAAGGTTTATTTCTCCAGTGTGCACTTAAAAGGGCCTGTGTCACAAAAAGTGAATTAGTCTTTTTAGTATCAGGTTATGTTTATTGCTTTCTCACTCCCTGATTGTGATGTTATTTTTTGTAGGGTTGTGATTGTTGCCTTGACAGTTCTTTCACTAACCCTTGTCCGTGTCCATATCAGGTCCAAATCCTATTGCCGAGGGTCCATTATAATTGTGTCTAATTATCTCCGTAATGTTTCATTCGTTAAAGTGGAAGTAATCCAGACCACTAATCCAGGGCCCAGACTAATCTACTGGTAAACTGGTCATACGCCCCTCACGTCTTGAAGTAATATACCCACATCTACAACTTATATGACTTACAGAATCTATTTTCAAGCATGTGTTTTTAATTATAATTTTCTCATGATGGCAGAACATGTCTGAAAAACTGCACAATCTATAACAAATTGCACCGTTTTGAAAGTAGTCTTAAAGCGTTTAAATGTCTCAGTTGGTTTTAAAGTTGATAATTAGGCATGAAATGAAAGAGTAAACCAGATTAAAGTTCTCTTATCTCTTTGAACCTTAGAAAAACGTTTAATGCAAATTTGTGCACATAAAACAAATACATACAGTACAGTGCATACAGTAAGTCATCATCATAAAGTATAAATGCTATTAATGTTGGCCTACGTTAGTATGTCAAGACATGTCGAACATCTCGTCTATTGTACGTCATAATAAACCGGTCCACAATGGACCCAATGCAAACTAACTGGACCACTTTGGCCAAAGCTGGATCCACAACAAGAGATAGTCTTCTGCACCTGCTCATGGCAAAAACTACGGATGACGAAGAAACAAATGATGAGCACATTTTGTTTTGTAATTAGCGCATTTGAGGCTGGTGTGTGTCCTATGCAATGATACAGTAGATGCAAGCTGTCCGGTTCATTTTGATACTAAGTAGAAAGCTCTGTGCAAGTCTGAGCTTAGGCAAGAAGTCCAATCCTAGCCTTTTGGGGTATTTACTCCTGCTGGGGAGGGGGGGTGTAATCCATTGTAGCCTTTCCTATAACGCAGATACAAGAAGACATAGAAAGCTATCAAATGCACTCATGATTTGAGGGCAGAACATTTAAGGAATGTCAGTTTGTGAACTAATCTAATACAAAATACTGTTAAAGAAAGGGGGCTGGTATATGGCTGGTATACGTTTGCATAAAGAACAGGCATTCAGGGGGGCGGGACAAAGACTTTCATAAAGAGGCAAACATTTTGGCAAGGCGGTGAAGAGACGCTAAACAACTGTACTGCGAGAAGCTCCACAATCAGCGCTCATAAAGTGACTCTGCTACGGTCTGGGAAGGTCTCAGACAAAATCACCAATTACAAGCCTAACCCCCCCACACACACACACACACACACACACAAACAAACACACTCCTTGGGACGACCGTCGCCTGGCAGACGAGCTGAACCAGTTCTACTGTCGCTTTGCAGGACAATGGGACGGTCCCATTGTCCACGGGTCCATCAACCAGCTCAGGACCGTCAGGCCCTCCTCCCCCCACTCAACAGGGGTCCCATGCCTCTCAACCACCAACTCCAGTGCCGCCCCCCATCGACAACTCTTTATTCGGTCACTCCAAGGACAATTTTTGACCATCATCTCTAGTCATTATTTAGTATTTGATATCTAATACACTTAAATTAAAACTAGAACATTATTCTTGTTTTTTGCACTCGTTTGTCTATTTATGACTATGTATGTTTATTGTTTGCACCATCCCGACAAGAAACAATTACTTGTGTGTTCAACGTACTTGGCAATAAATGGTTCTGATTCTGATTGTGTCTGATCTAACCCCCCCTGAAGACAACGCAAATAAAACAAAGCATACAAAACAAAATGTCTAATTAAAGTATTTTAAAAATGATAGAATGGAAACAATATCAGATATCAATAATAAGTATTCATAATATACAACAATACAATAAAATATAAATCAAACCTAAACAGGAATGTAGTTCTGGAAAAGTACCACTAGAGGTCAGCAAATATTCATGCTCAGATATCCAGTTATACATTTGAAATATTCATCTGCAATGACAAGTTTCTTTTGCTTGTGGACTTCACACGCAAAACAGCTTACAGACGTCCCTCCTTTTCAGTTCCACGTAGCAGCAGCAGTGCTAAACACATGACCAATTCAGCAAAATTCACGTAGTTACATTCTTGAAATGAAGTCTCACAGTATAAATGAAAATTGTTCTTGTTTTTTTTATATCTAACACTGACTCATATGTGCACAGTGGTCTCACTGAATACCATCTTCGATCTTGACACCGTTACTGCATTGGGAGGACATTTTTTTTTCCCCATGTGTCGAAACTGACCCATGCAGTCACGAGAGACATTTCATTCCCAGCGAATTCTGCCGAACCGCTTTTACCGACGCTCCCGGAAAGAGTTCTGCTTTTTAGTTGTTTAGTTGTTTGTTCCTGTTGGTAAAAGTCCTCTCAGTTCATGTTTTTTTTCCCCCAGAAGACAAAAAAAAGAAGTGGATTTGTCCTTCCGGCCACGAATCCCAATGCGTCCGTTCAGTCTCTGGGCAGGCACTCCTCCTCCGTGATGCCCTGAGCCTTGAGCTCCTCCAGCACGTTGTCCAGGTGGCCGGGGTCCGGGTAGCCGTGGCCCGTCAGGTTGGAGCCAAACTCTGTCTTGTGGTGGACCTCGTTCCAGATTACCGTGTCCGACTCGCCGGTGGTGCTGGACGTACCCACAGAGAAAATGAGTCGGCGGTCCCACGCCACCAGAAGGAGCCTCAGTACCTAGGAGGGAGAGACGAAGGGAGACATGACGCGTCGTCACAGAATCCGGTCACTTCAACTCTAATCCTAACCCAAATCGGGAGGTTCGCCTGTGGAGACGAGTTCTCACTTTACCTTGCGTCCCTTCTCGCTGTCGGGGAGGTAGCAGTGTCTGGGGAACCCGCGGGCGGTGAACGGTTTGCCCGGACTTGGGTGCTCTGGGCCCTAAAGGTCGAGAGAAAAGTTCATCACGTCATCCAAGCAAAATCGAACATCGCTTCAGAAGGTACCGCTCACGCAGGCGTGTGCGAGACATTACCTGGATGCCAGGAGGGATGTTATAAATGATACGGATTGTTTTGCAGTCCGGGTGGCCTGGTAGCGAGTGCGGGATGACGTGGTACTCCATCTTGCCCGGGGGCTGGTTGCCTGTCTTGACCCCATAGATGGTCTTGCAGGTGGGACACTGCAGGCTGCCGTCCTTGTTGCCATTGTTGTACATGGCGACGAGGCATTGGAGGTGGTACTGGTGGCCGCACTGGGCGAGGCGGCCCAC
The DNA here is from genome assembly GCA_014132575.2 of Gasterosteus nipponicus. Lineage (NCBI taxonomy): Eukaryota > Metazoa > Chordata > Actinopteri > Perciformes > Gasterosteidae > Gasterosteus > Gasterosteus nipponicus. Next base: position 42,490 of record BMAF01002128.1, on the reverse strand, counting down.
CGACTCGGCCCTGGAGATGCCCCCCACGCCAGGGCCTTTGTAGCCCGATGGCCCGGCCAGGGCCTCCATGCATATAGTGCAGTCCTGGTATGGAAAACCGGCAATTTTAGGGGGTTTCAGGTCTTTTCAAAACAACTAGAATAAAAAAAACTCACCTCCTCCGGGGGATTGCGGACCTTCTGAAGGTATCTCTTCACCACCTCCTCAGGGGTCTTTCCTACAAGACAGAAAAAAATAAATAAGATGATCCGTTTGTCACAGGAATGCACGCGATAGGTGCGATTGCATATCGGCGAAAAGGTAAAAAGCACAAATGGACTTTAATCATCAGACCCACCTTTGCGAGCCTGCTTCTTGGTGGTTTTGCGACAGCAGTGGCCCAGACCGGGCACGGGCTTGATGTCACTCTTGCTGACGGGTGGAGGATGGAGCACCAGCTTGGGAGGGCGGGTCAGGCAGACAGGAAGTCCTGCCGCGCTCATTAGGATGCCTGTAATGCCTAGGTGCGTCCAGCAGAGGGGGCATGTCAGTCACTATATATTTGGGGTTTTCCTCAGCGCGTGAGGGTTTTTTCATGCAAATGGATATCAATTAACCATAGGGGTTACATTTGGGAGCAGACCTATTTTTAAATAATCATAATTATAATGAGTAAGGCTGTGTCGATTCATTTACCTGCCAGGGCAGGATGCACGGGACTTGACCCATTCAGGTTCTTCACTGGAACAGTTGGCACTCTGAAAAAAGGGGAAAACAAACATAATCTACCGATTGCTGAGACACACTATGGGGCAGACATCAAATGAGTCAAATGTAATACAGGAGGGATGACACAGAGAATATGCCAGCTCCTTAACCATCAGGCTAAGGAGCTTTTGCCGAGTCATGCAGAGACACAAACAAATGCTGCTCATCACGACTTGACTTACTATCTTCTAATTACCAGACGGGACTTCCTGGTATGGAAGGTTTAAGATTAGGATCGTGTGTACGGCGGCATTATCGACACCTTAGTTTAGGCAAATTAGTTATTTTTCCCCCCTTCCATTTGCAAAGCTAATATTAAGTACACTTAAAATCGGGAGGTCAAACTAATTTAAGCGGCTCTCATTTCATACAGAAATTAGTCAGACCTAAAAATTTTTTTTCTAAAAAAAGAAATTCAACAGCAGTGAAGAAACCCTTATCTAACATTATCCTCCGATCTACTTCACACCTGGTGGGTGTTTTGCTGTGCATCCAGTGGACTGACTTTTTCAAATGTGGTGCCATTTCTCGTTCAACAGGAACAAAAACTTTGATTAAACAAACACACGGGTCGGTGTAGCAGCAGGGGCGGAGCCTCAGGCGGTCCATGGGTTCACTAAAACATGCAGCGTGATGGGCGTTTTTTTAAAGACACCCCGTCACTGCTTCACAAGTAAAACTATTACTGCCGCACAGTGAAAGTCCCGCATTAAAGCTTTTGCTCCAAGTGAAGAGTGACAACGGCCACCACGTACTTAATGTTTCCATTCTAATATGATGCTGGATAGTTAAATGAATAACTACGTACCATAGCATTAATAACAAATGTACCAGTAGCCCCTGCTGAGGACCCCCACAGGGTGAAGTGGTTAGTAAGGGCGGTGCTGCACAGAGCTGAAGGCAACAGCCCGGCAGGCTCGTCTTGGACTACTTCTAAATCACTGTGTCTCTGCTCACTACCAGGCAAACGGACACATTAACTGTCACCACACTGTCCAGTCAGAGGCGTGTACTTACGTTGTGCCAATTCTGATAATGGTCATTTTTTTTAACAAGATTTTCCAGTAATATATTTTTTTTTACCGAGGACAGGATTTGAGTCCCTCGGTCCGTCTCCGGTCTCTCTCTCCCTCTCGGTTTGTGAGCAGCTGTCAGGTGTCTTTCCTCCTTTTATAGGGATAATCCACCAGTTTCCATCTGTTGACTAAACTCTGGGCCAGAGAAGCGTCCCAGGAGGGATTTAGCGGTCAGTTACCACGTCACACCGCCAGGTCGATGTTCCCACGGACTGCCACTGTGTGGATGTTACGCCTGCTATTGTAAAACCCTGACCTGAGATTTGGGGGCCGGATGACTTAAATACTGAACAAAGCTGTCCACAGAACCTGACCTCTGACCTTACTGTGATCTCTTTTGCTGTCATAGGTACAGCCTGCAGCCCCTGTTGATCAAAGGTAACCACATAGAAGAGCTCCTGGAACACCTAGTGGAGGTGTTTGCATCAATACATTTATCTTTTATTTATTATTTTTCTTATAATAAAGAGCCTACCCTCTACTTATTTACGCACATATTAATGTATTTTGATTATTTTTATTGTATTTGTGTAGGGTTTACCGTATATTTTTGACTTTTTTCTCTTCTCCTAATTTTTGTACATAATATACATAAATTACATAATTACATAAAGTACAGAAAATGTAAAAATACTTTTCCAAGAAATGTTTTACTGCGTCTTTCTCCGCCTATATATTTTGTTTTTCTACCTCCCACAACAGTCTTTTTTTTATAGATTTTGTACTCGACCATACATAATGTCTCTGGTATGATGAAGGACTTAATTAAAAACAAAGCAGAAATTAGGTGACGCTACACAATGATCTTTAAAAAAATGGTTGAATTGGTAAAACTACTGTATATTAATCAAATTCACACTGTGGCGTATTATTTCAAGGTTAAAGATTGCTTACTGGTACAAACAAAGACAGCAACAACACAACTATACACAGCTCAACAAACCGAGCGACATCCTGTGCGTCATTTGACGAAAAAGTTTTAAAGGGAAGGTGGAGGAAAAGCAGAGAAAGTGTAGGAAGCAAGTGTCCATTGGTCACGTTTATTTAATCATTAGAGCAAAATCTGCATCTGCAACGCTGGATGATGCAAACACAAGGTGCCAGCATGGACCAACACACACACACACACACACACACACACACACACGCACGCACACGCTTTGTTACGTTGACGCGCTTGCAGGAATCATTCCCGGCGCGGTGAGAGGAGAAAGCATCCCGACAGTTTTAACACCTCGATCGGAAAACCATCTGCTCCGTTTCACTTGAGGCGAGCGCTCGCAGGGACATAACGACAACAAATGTTACTCTTCAAAATGCCTTTTGTTTTTCTTTAATAATGTGTCGTTTTGTACATCATTACATTTGAATTTAGCTGACGCTTTCTGCCAAATCGACGTACAATAAGTGCATTCAACCGAGAGGGTACGGATCCAGAACAACAAGGGTCAAGAACAACTTCTTCAAGAATAGGTAGCGGACTCTTGTAGCAGATAAAATAGTAATAGCAGAGAAGAATTTACTGAACTTAGTTCACTGCCTTGACCTCCTGGCCTTCAACTTGTTTGACCCTCAGTGCCTTCAGCAAAAAAAAAAAAGAGCACCAAACTGCAGACAACTAGCTGCTAGACAAAGATGACCAATGTTTTTCACACTTTCCACGGTCTTATTTCAGACGCCGTGCTCGGACCTCACCCGTCTTTATACATCAGCCGCACACCTGGTTTGGGACTACCTTTGGTTCACGGCTGGGACTCTCATCACAGTGATAAAATCTGCCCTGATGGAAAAAAGCTCTCCCGTGGCATCTCCTGCTACAGTCGGCGTGTCCTTTGGGAATATAGCGTTATTAAAAAAAGGGCAATGAGCTCACAAAATACAGATTACTGGAGCAGGAATATTAAGCGTGTGGCGTTTGGTATTAATCGGAGGCTCGGCTGCAGAGTTAATGCCGGGATTCGCCAGGTTCTCCGCTGGTTTGCTCGCACAGAGATTCTTTTTTTTTTTTTTTTTTCCCAGAGTCACAATACACTAATAGCTCCGTGCAGATGTGCCAGCGTGACTGGATGCGTGTTTTATTCGAGGCAACCGCATAACATAAGTGACATCTAGAGCAAACCCAGAAAGGCCCCTGTCAGAAATGTTATAAAAAGAACGGCTATAATTGGAATCTGTTGCTAAAACTTCTAGGTTGCTCACGAGGAGTCAAAAGTGAGGCAGCAGAAAAACCGCCAGGGACGATAACACGACGAAGGAACAGCGGTGCGGTTGGTTACAATGCAATCTAAAAGTTGTCAAATGTACCAATAGCCGTAATCCGGAGTAATTAGAAGCTATCAAAATCTGACGCACTAGACCTTTAAGACCTTGTTTAGACTGAAGATACGATCCTCATCCCCAAAGACAACATCTGAAAACCTCCGTTTCCTCTTTGGGAAATTGTGCTTTCCACATCAATGGGGAGAGCCCAGATGTTACACCCCGGTTCCCCATGTGGTTTGCTAAATAAAACCTGCAACGTGTCACACACAAATTGGGAGGTTTTATTCAGCCCAAGTCATCTCAGTAAACCTACATTGTGAAACAAAGCCCCTGGTCCACACTGGTTGCTACGGTTACCAACCCCAGTGCTGACACGCACGAAACCACAAAGCACTCCGAGGCTCTGCGAACCAATTAGGGAGGCCTGTCTGGCTTGTCTTAGGTTTCCGGTTTGGTCGGCCCCGTTTGGTTCCATGTGGGGTATGTTGATGAGGGACGCGGTGCCTGTGAGGAGGTCCTCGCAACGTCCCGTCAAACATGAGACAATAAGTGAGACAGACTGCCACTCAAACAGACACACAAGTCACATCCTTTTGATGATTTTCTTTCTCCCCGATTTGTTTTGTCGGCGAATGTGTTTATAAAGGTTCTTTCATTCTTATATTGAGGTCGTTAGCAGACAGTTGTCTTCTCGCCACTGAAAAACGAACGTCTTCTGCTGCTGGTTGATTTTTGAGAGCTTCATCACTACGAGCACAACCTTTCTACGCCGCACACACACACACACACACACACACACACACACACACACACACACTCGTCATGTGATCCGCTGCACGTGTAATAACCTTGATGGTCGCAGCTTTAAGCTAATGATGCGCCTGATTCAGTGTTGCCTCACAATGATTGAGCTCCTGAACATTTGTTTTTTGTGGCGATGGAGAATATCTTTACATAAACAAAAGCCTGTCCGTTTTGTTGTGAGGTAGAAGATTTGGATGTTGTGACTAAACTGAATGGGTAGTACTACTAGCACTACTACTATACTACTGTGGATGTGTACTCACCCAGAGGCAATAAGAGCACGCGACTGGGCCATGGCTATGCGCTGCAGTGCAGGTCGGCTCAGCCCCGCCAGGCTGGACCGCGGCGGCAGAGGGGCCGCGCAGGCAGCGGCACCAGACGAAGACACTGGGCCCAGGACGCGGGCCGAAGGCGACGGCGTGCAGGTGGAGGCAGCCGTGGAGATGAGTGGCGGGCCCGGAGAGGGCGCCGCGGGGGCGGAGCCGGACGCGGACAGGGAGGAAGAGGCGGAGGGGTGAGGGGGAGAGGTGGCGGCGGCGCCGGCAGCGGCAGACGAGAGGGCGGTGGAGGGAGGCGGAGGGGGCGGCGGAAGAGGGGGGAGCGGCGGAGGAGGGGGCCGGGCAGAGGAGATGGAGAGGGCGCCGGTGGCCGAGTTGAGGAGGGAGAAAGAGTGGGGGAAGCCTCCTCCGTAACCGAGGCCGCCGCCCCCCCCGAAACCGCCACCTACTGGGCCACCCATGCCGCCGACGCTGAAGCCACCTGTCGCCCCAACTATGGACGTCCTGTGGGGGGAATAGGACCGCGACAGGGAGGGAGGTCGCGGGAGGGTCAAGGAGTACGACCCCCCCGGCACAGGGTAACTGCTGATTTTGGGGCTGGGTGGCTTGGTCTGCGGCGGCCTCCGACCCAGGGTGTGGGCCGACATGGCGCCCGCCTTGACGCTCAGCACCAGCATGCACTGCTGACAGGCGCAGGGCTGTCCCAGGGAGGTGATGGCCGAGGCCGGTAGCGCCCCGCTGGGGTACGCGCTCCCATTCCCGGTCCCGCCGCCACCGCCGCCGCCGCCGCCGCTCATCCGGACCCCCATGCCCGCCCCGGACACGTCCACGCCGAGCAGTCCCCCGTGGCTGGGCATGGACATTGGCCCCCAGGCGTGGTGGGATTTGGGCAGGGGCCCGGACACCAGCGGGTAGGCCAGGTCGGCGCGGCGCTGGATGCGTCGGCAGCGCTGCGTCTGCCCGTTGATCTGGGTCATGCTTTCGAAGTCAATGAGGTAGCAGAAGCCCAGCGGCGCCAGGTCCAGCCAGGGCTGCTGGCGGTCGCGCGCTGCCTGGATGGCGATGCCCACCTCCGTGTCGTACGCCGTCCAGCTGCCGGCGTCGTTCTCCCACTCCCACAGCCAGCCCTGGCCCGGCGCCGAGGTGGGGTCGTAGAAGCTACGTCGTACCGGTCGAAGGGTACCTGAGGCAGGGGGGTTGGGAGGTCAAACACAGCAGGAAAGAGGAATTGCCACAGCCTTTCGCATTCGGACCGCATGTGTGATTTGCACCGATTCGACGAGGCTGTCTACAAAGTGACGTTTTAAGAGGAGGTAAGAGAGGAACTGTTTACTGCAGACAAGTAGACCGTGAGCCGGGCAAACTCGACGTGTTTGTGTTTGCTCGCTGAGAATTTGGGTAAACGGGTTGCCCCTGGTAACGGCACACGGTGTTCTCAATTTCCGATTGGCTGGCAGCCCGTGATCCGACCCCAAAGGCTGGCCGTGTTTGCTTTCCCAGGGCGTCCGGAGAATGTCGACAGAGCCTGCGCATACTGTAAAGCCTTCGCACGTCAAACCCTGTGTCTGAAAGGGGGGCGAGGGGGTGAAGCAAGTGAGTTTGAATCTACAAGTGGGAGGTGAAAGCTTTTCGGGATCCCATTGCAGTGCCGTCAGGGCGTATGTATGTTTCCACCCCTTCCGTAGTGTACGGACAACAGAGAATTGAAAAAACGTTTGTAGCAAAACCCCAAATGTGACTAAACCCGTTGATTTATTAAACATAAATTGCAATTTAGGGCGTACAGTTTATTTGGTTGAGACATTTCACAAGACAACAAGGCAGTTCATTCACGAGATCTGCTCCCATCGACCCCGTTTCATCAATGACCTCAGACTCCCGAAATTCTCCCCCACCCTTCTCCCTCCCCTCCCCTCTTCTCCTCCTCTTCCTCCTCCTCCCTGTCTCCTATTTAGACTCGGGCACCCTCCCTGTCCGCCTCCCCCTAGCTCAGCTTCTGCTGGGATTTGGAAAACAAACTCCACAAAGGCTTTTGTCAGCCAATGTTTAGAGAAGGAGAGAGAGAGAGGGAGAGAGGGAGAGGGGAGAGGGGGAAATGTTAGGTTCTCTGCCAAAGTAAGGCGCCTGACAACTGACAACTCCCTGCTTTGTCTTACTGCTCCGCTCGCCTCTCCCTCCTTCCCTCGCTCGCTCTCTCTTTGTGACGCTTTGATTTGCAAAAGATGATTTACAGCGCCTGTAGTCTGTTACATGAGACAGTGGTGCTGATGACGGTGAGGAAAAAGAAAAAGAAAGACTGGATGGTTCAGCCGCTACTGTGGCCGGTGGGCCGGTCGCTAAAAACACACACACACAAATGCTCAAACAGTATGAGTCACTTCGAGCAACGACACCTTTCAGAACCACAGACAGCATCCGTCCCTCACCTTTAGATGAAATGTCAGCTATAGGGAGACTCGACTTATAGTAGAGTATAAACAATATTTCAAAAGAGAAAAGAATGACACAGTCATTGCTGCAGAAAATGGAAAATCCACTTTACAACCTCAACGTCTTCTGGAGCAGAATCAACACCGGAGGCCTGCAAACATAACGTGGTCGCACAACAGCAACTAACAATAACACAACAACAAAACAAAAACAGGCCTCCACCTCAGGGCCCCGGCTACACCGCCACAACATCAACGCCCGCGTGCGTGCGTGCGTGCGTGCGCGTCTGTCTGTCTCACCTGTGTCTTGTCGGAACTGGTGCATGGAATGCAAGTCGATGATGTAGGGCGAGAGGCGAGAGTCCACCTGGCCGAGGACGACACTACCACACCGCGGGTCGCTCCGGATGACTGCCTCGATGTGATGACAGACAGCCGGGCTGTAGGGCCGCCAGCGTCCGTGCTCGTTCAGCCATTCCCATACCAACACGGCGGATGCTAGTAACATCCTACTCCTGCAACAACAACAAAAAGGATATATATATATATTTAAATGTATTGCATAAAGGCGACAAGACGTAGGTGCAAACGTTCGGCGAAAACCGCGAGTATTGATCGGGCGTTTAAAGGCAACCTGCTGCCGCTCCGCCGCGCATCCCTGCGCACAGCGGCGCTGCATCCATCTTGGACAGTTTGTAAGCCAGATGTGTTTTTCCTATCTGTGAATAGAACTATATATATATATATTTGTTTTTTTTTCTTCCACCAGGACACGACATGCAAACCGTACCTTCCATGTTTGTAGTTTCGTTTATGCAGCAATTAGGAGGTCCTGTAATCACACGACGAGGTGGCGTTTCGGGTTCGTGAGGAGCTTGATGCAGGATGGTTGCATTTTACTCCCTATGCAGATGAGTGACGTCTGCTGAAATCATTTCTCCGGCACAGTCAAGTTAGGGTGAGAGGAGAAAATGCAACTTGGATGGCTCACGGTGCCACAACCGAAGTACCGTTAGGTTGCCGTGACAGAAAGGTTGCAATTATTATTATTTCTGTATTGTTAGTTTTTCGCTAGATCTGTGCATTCGGGAAAGGGAGGATCACATTCCTCAAAAAAAAAAAATGATTGGAATATTTACCGCGTTGAATGGGCTCCAGTATGTCCAGTGTCCCCAGTCCAATCACGGACCAGTTTGGGTGTATTTGTAGCCTAATGGTCCACCTGTCCCTGTAAGAACGTCGTCAGTCTCGAGGTGAAATCTCGGATTTGTGGTTACATAATTGCTTTGGTAACGTGTCACCGCATCAGTTATGTTTACTTTGACTCTGGGGTAATTATTGGTTAATCCATAATGTCTCCATTGAGTGCTTCTCCCCCACATCTGACGATCATTTGGCCGGTGGAAAAAAAGAATGTTTGACACTATCGTGCGTGAACACTCCCACTCTTACGGAGATCTCCGATCCGACCAATCAGGAACACGTTACAGCTTACGCGCACGTTGTTCTCAACATTAACTGCGTGTTCATTTTTTTGCGTTCGTTTCTATTAAAATAACGTTTAAAAAAAGCTTCAATGATCTAGTGATAGCTTATGCAGTACAGTTAAACTCAAGGGGAAAACACCAAAAAGAATGGAGATGCCGGGGATTGAACCCGGGACCTCATACATGCGAAGCACGCGCTCTACCACTGAGCTACATCCCCACTGATCCTCTAAGCGGGCAGAGTTGGGAATTTATAGGATACATGTCACCCGTTCTAAAATGAAAATATGATACTTTATTAACTGTCTTAATACGTAGATGATACGCGGAAGTAGGTCAAACATGTACATGTTTGGGAATAATCGTTTAAAGTGTCCTCAGTATGTATTCCTTTCATGGTGTCATTGATGCCATTCAACATGTATGGAGCCAACCATCAGGTCACAAAATATATTCAATATAATCATATATATATCATATATATGACATATATATATATATATATGATATGATATATATATATATAAAAATCAATTAATTGATCAGTACTTCAGCATTCAACAAATGATATCAAGAAGAAGGATACAATCACAGTCAGTTTTTATTGTCATGTAAATTAGACATTTAAAGTTTTAAAAATCCACAATAAACACTATGCAATATGCTGACGATGATACAAAGTTAATTTGAAAAGTTTTACAGGTAAAAATGTACACACATTCAAATTGCAATACATTGTTCTCCTGCATATCAATATCCGTCTCTTGTTTTTTTAGGGGTGGAACATCATTTAGACCTCAATTGACAATTAAAAAAAAGATTCACAATATTTTTAACATCTAATGAAGGAGAATCGAGACCTGAGTCGGCTGCTACGTCCGAAGCCACCCTTTGATATTTCGTTTTATCCTGTTCTCACAGCACAGTCACGTCACTGAGCATGCGCCCACCACCCTCTTCCTCAGACCAGATGGCACTTCCAGAGAACTTCTTCAGATCTATCAACACCCCGGCTCCCCCACTCGCCTCACCTTTACATTCCCCATCTCCCACTTTCTCCCCCGTCCCTCCTGCTTCCCCCTGATCCGTTATTCTATCCCGCTCGCCGGCCTCCGAACTCTCGTAGTCTGAGCTACGATGTCCGTCGTCTTCCTCTCCCTTTGACGTGCTGCACTGCTCCCCGTCCTCCCCGCCGTCCCCCTCGCTGTCACTCGACTGGCTGCCCCCCTCCTCCAACTGACCCTCCTCATCCTCCACTTCCCGCATCTCCTCTCCATCCTCATCGGCGTCGCTCCAGGGCCACAGCCGGACTCCGAGGCGCGTCCCCAGGGCCAACGACGCGCCTCTCACCCGGTCCCTGACCCCTCCTTCCTTATACACCAGGCGGCGCACGGTGTACTCGCCCTTGGCCTCCCTGTTCAACATCTTGTAAAAGAAGAACAGCAGTAAAAGTAGGCCGATCAGACAGAGCGAAAGGACCAGCACGGTCGGCGGCTTTTTGTCTGTCATGCCTGTCATGCCTGAAGTGAAAAAAGGGAGAGAGAGAGAGAAAAGGGTTACAATGGCCACACATTGGCATTTTTTAAAAATCCAGCACATCATCATCGTTAACCAGCAAATTGAAATTATTCACACTTAGAGCTGTTTTTTGTAGTTATATTTTACTTGGGTGCCACATGGATGTGTTTTGTCCTACTGTGCCTGTGGCAGATTAGATGATGCCGGCAAATGTAAATTTCAGGATTTCCATTTCACCAGAGGTAATATAAAGCAGGTGAACCTTGAACTGCTTGAAATCCACACGGCTAAAGTCCTTTTCGATCGAGCTGTAGACGCCACAAAACTGAGACGGGTGACGTTTAGAAATGTAGTTTACCTTCTCAGAGTAGAGGAGAAAGCCGGCTTTATAGAAGTTAGAAGTCCTTGTACTTTAAAGCGAAGTTCTCATCAGAAGATCCATTGGTTGGGTTTAAACTAAGAAGCTAGAACCAAAAAAAAGAAAGAAAATTTGAAAAATAAACAATGCTTCCAGATAAACCATAAGCTCACTTTACATGAAAGATTAACCATTGCAATAAACGCCGCTTCAAAACGCTGCAGAAGCTGCTACATTCTGACATCTACTCACTTACTGACACAAATACAGTGAGAGAGTTACCAATTGTGCTGGTTAACCCATAACCAAAGGTTCATAATTGCATTATGGAAACGTACACTGCAGGCGTGACAGGAAGTGTGTCTATGGCCTTTATCTTATGCCACTGTAAGCCGGCTGCGTTCTCTGCGGCGGCAGGAAGCGAGCAGGCCGCTCGCAGCGTTGCTGGTTTCCTGTCAAAGATATTTGAACAGAATCAGTCAGCCTGCAACGGGTGGAACATTTTTTTTAGTCACGGTTGATTAGACTGCCGGAGATCAGTCGAGGGGGGGGGTCGCAGCATTTTCGCATTAATTTTTAATGCGAAAATAAAAATACAAAATGGGAAATAAGCACACACACAATAATACAACCATTTAAACCGTGAAGCACGTTAAGCTGGAGATTCAAGTGTTTAAACTGAGTATATAGTGCTTTCGTTTTTAACAGAGAGGAGAAACGTGTGCAGCAAAAACGAGGTTAAGATGCTGGTCAAAATATTTTTTTAAAAAGCGGGAAAGGAACTGAGAAGCACTTACCAAAGTCGTGAGCCGAAAAATAAAGTTTGAGGTGCCGAACGCTGCGGAGAGACTGACTGAACTGTGTGACAGCGTGTGTGTGTGTGTGTGTGTGTGTGTGTGTCTGAGAAAGGGGCTGATGCATGAAACCTGCTGCAGCCCTTTGAGGTGGGAGAAGGCTGCAGGGGGCGGAGGGGGGGGGCAGACTAAGTACAAAATGAGCAGGGTGTGGTGAAGAGGACAGATAAGAATTGTAATTATTTTTATTTTACATCATGGAAAGGGGAAGCCATTTTTTTTTTCAAGCTGCAGAACCGCTGCAGATGACTTTACGCAGCACGCAGTCAAAAGCATTCAAAAGACTTTTCCTCCCGTTTACTGACTAGAAGTGAATACTTAATACATTATGCGGTTCTTCCTTCCATCCCAATGAGTTACGTGAGTCCAAGACAACCCAAGAACTAATGATCCAGACAAGTCGCTTGTATTTCCGCAAAATAAAGACAAAACACTTTTGAAGTAAGAACACAAAGAGCACAGCTTTCTTAATGTGAAACAAGACGACCACATCCTGCTTTGCTTCGTTTAGCGAAGATTCATATTCAATTTAGTGCTTCCCCGCAGGCCCCAAAAGGCCTAACTATTAGATTTGTGTGCGATTTATATTTAACTCCGGTGCAGAGCAGCTGCCTGTCAGCGATATTTACATGTTACAATATTTAATGTTGAGAGAGTCAAATACAGTTCCGTTAATAATACTCGAATATGACGAAATGGGACCATGGGGGAGGTTGTGAGGGTGTTAGTTGTTGCTTTAAGTGTGTGCGTGTGTCCATACGTCTAGCAGCAGTTGCTTTGCCCACAGCTAACACACCCAAGATGTTCCAATCAGAAGTCGACCACAGGAATCATCACAAAAAAAACTACACAAAAAAACGCGATCATGATCAGAACATTTCTTTTAATACAAAAGGAGGAATGCACGTTTTATCATTTTTTTCTTCACAATGTCGTCTCATTTAATCTGCTACTGGTTTTACAGTTAGTGTTGTGAGGTCAGCGCATAAAGAAATATGAAGTAATAAAGGGACAAGCTGTATGTGGAATGTGCCGACGGAAAGGAAACACAAAAATGCATCTAAATGCAACGGCCAAAAGCACGAAAACAAAATAAATAAATCTAAGCGTCATCTTGTCACCAATAGAAACGCAAACACCGAAGACGTTCCTCGTTTTACAGTAACTTCCTCTTCTCTGAACCGCTGTTCTAAATAAAACTAGACCGACTTCGATTCAATTTGCATGTATTGTTTACAGCGCGATTTAGGCCTCGTTCACTGAACACATCGTTTTAGCTTCCAGCTCGCCAACGACGGACGAAATACCGGTTCAATGGGGGACACAGATGGAATGAGGCTCGTATTCCTGTGCATTCGGATGTTTTATGTGGATAAATACGATGCCTGAACGCCCGTGAGGCCGCATCTCGCTCCAGATAACATTAAGTAAAAAATTTAAATTAAAATTTAAAAAAAAGAGAAAAGAAAAGTGCTACCTTTTCCAACGACTGCAAAGACGACACAAGAATTCTGACACACAAACATTCAGCTACTCTCGTCAGCCATCAGTCACACAACTGACTTACGGCTACGGTTGAGCGTGCGCATGGCGCCCTACGATGAAGCAGTAAAGCAAAGCATAAGTCACACGATGAATAACAGTTGGGGGCCGGATATGACATCACTGTTTAGCAGCTTTAACTACTTGATTTAACAGCCCTAATGGTTATATTTAGAGTCCTTTAGAGATCAACCTTCAATGACTTCAACACAATTCTATTAATCACTACGTTGTGCATTAACGTGAGAAGAACAACTTCAAAGCCCTTCAATAATAGTGTGGGGGATTTTGCTCAAAGCTGCACTACACCACGACCAAACAGCTGCTACGACACTCCTTCATTTGAAAAAAAAAAAGAAAATAAAAAAAAGAACCATTTTAAAATGATTATCTCACTGTCAGAATTCACTCTACGTAGACGACGCCTCGCTCTCAACCCTCGGAAACAAATCACAGAAATATTCGGTGGTCTCGTCGCAATATTTGACCTGGCTGCGAAGCCCCCCCCCCCCCCCCCCCCCCCCCACTGTGCCCCGCGGCCGGGCCGCTGCACTACATCCCTCCACTCACACAGCCTAGGAAAAGGTACCGTTGATTCTAGTAAGGCTAAAGTCTGTGGATTCAGCGAGTGCGCCCCTCCGAATGCAGTGGCTCCCCCGCCGCCGCGCTCACACGTCCCCGTCCTCGATCCGGGCCAGCTGCCTCTCCAGCACCTCTATCCTCTGGCTCTGCGCCACGACGACGGCGCGCAAGGCCTTCATCTCCGCCAGCAGCTCGTTCAGCAGCTCCTCCTGAAACAAGGAGAAGGAGTCAGAAAAAACAACCCGGGGAAGTGGGTGTGGGTGGGGGGGGTCAACGTGTCTCGCCCCGTCCACTCGCCTCTCTCTTCGGCCTCTCGGCGTTTCCGTCCGTCTCCCTCGCGGCCACCCGGGGCGCCGCCGCCTCGTCCTCCGGCTCCCTGGCGGCGGAAACGAAGGAAGACGCCGCTGCGTTGCCGGCCGGAGGCGGCGCCGCCCCGCCGCCGGAGTCCTGCGAGACCAGCTTGGGTTTGCTCCGCAGGGTGTCCCTGTGCTTGGACGGAGGGGCCGAGTAGCCGCCGCTCAGGGAGACCAGCAGGGGCGCCCGCGTCCTGCCCGGCGATCCACTCGTCGGCCAGGAGCGCCGGCTCGGAGCCGGCCGTGTCCGGGTAGAGGTCGCCCTGGAACAGGTCCGACTGCCGAGGTGCCGGGGAGCAGAAGTGGCGCTTACGCCTAGCACGCAGGTCATGGGTCGACCCGCCGGCCGGGGCAAATGCTGCTTTCACTTTCATTTTCAAAGAATAAGTCGGGTGAAATGGCGGCTTACCTTCCGTGGGACGGTCATAGAGATGGGTTCCACTTTCCTCTCGTGCAGTTTGTAGAACCTACAGAGGACCAGGACGTTAGCAATCACACTGAAAGGCATGAGGCCGGCCCAGTCTACAGGAAGCCATGCATTTAAATGCTTTGTCCAACTCTGGGACGAAGCTTCCAGACCAATCGTACTTTAGAAATATACTTAAGTTGTAAGTGAAGGCTCAGTAACTTCATATTGAAGCTGTTCACTGTGGTTTTAAAGCAAACATTCCTCAAACGGGAGTAAATGCTGCATTTTTTGGGGATTATTCTCAGCTGCGGATTAATAAACATGAGGTTTGGATAGACTGACAACAAATAGGATACAGTTGCTGTTGTTTTGTGTCTGAATGATGACATTTCCAAATATTAACCAGTGAAAAAGAACGTCGAGGCCGAAACGACCAAACAGATTCACCTGGCAATTTCACACTTGTTGACGTCGACGCCTCTTTTACCCAGAAAGCCGCCCCCCCTCTGGGGCTCCTTGCTGCTGTACAAGCTGAGGAAGTGAACATACGGGGATTCGTCCGTCACTTCGAAATACCGGATGGTGCAGTCCCCCTGAAAGCCAGCACATAAATTAAGACCACGGAGACAAACCGGATTTGGGAATGGATGCGTTAACACGGTCCTTTGGGTCCTACCTTTCCACACAGGTAGACCATGTTTGTGTCCGGGTCGTAGAAGGGTAACAGGACCCCGTTGCTCGTATCCATCTCCTGCACGGCCATCGGCTCAGAGAGATCCTTCTGTTGGAAGATAGCAAAACGAAAACTGTGATTGCATGCGCACAACACGCACATTCCACTAACCGCGGGGCAATCGAGACTTAACGCATGTCTTTCGGTCCCATCGTTGGGAATGCGAGATCACAGGAAAAGCTCTCTGGGCTCAAGATTTGACTGAATTTATTTTGGGGGTTCAAAAGGTCAGCGTGACCTCACGGTTCCTGTTGTCGCCTCGACCACAAGTATGACAATTCAAAACAATGTATGACAACAACCTGCTCTAATCATTTTCTCGATCGGTGTAAATTTTAAAAAAAACACACCGATTTTGAAGGATACCCGCTGGTTTCGACGAGCTCTGACCGCTGTTAACTCAGACAAACCTTAACACACCAGCTACATCCCCCATAAACGCCACCGCATACATGGTACACTAGACTCACCGGATCCCACAGGGCCATCTGCCGCTCGCTCATGCGGCTGAAGCCCGTGGTGAGGATCTTCCCGTCTGAGAGGAACACGGCTCTCATCGGCCTGGTGCCGTCGTGGACCTTCTCCCTCACCTGGAGGAACAACAACAACAACAAACTCCCATGGGGCTAACGGGGAAACAACAGCGCATCGACGTAGCCGAGCGCGCCGGCGCCTTTGTGCCGGCGGGGGAGCGCGAGGTGACCTTGAGGACGGTGCCCCGTCGCGGGTCGATGACACGCAGAGCCTTGTCCTTGCAGACGGTGCAGACGGCGCTGCCGTCCTTGTTCCAGCCGACGCTGTAAATGAGGTCGGGGTGGGCGTCGCTCAGCTGGTACAGCAGCTCCCCCGTGCCCACGTTCCACACGCAGATCACATTATCGCAGCCTGGGGAGAGGGAGGAGGACACGGGACGCGCCGGGTCTTTAAGTGCGTTACTGCAGGAATGTAGATTTAGAGAGATTCGCCGTCTTGTGACTTTGCGACTCTTCCGTGCGGATCCTTTATCCCCAAATGTCTTTGTGTTCGAAAAGAAAGCAACAAGCCGGCACAACAATCCTTGAAATACATGCGTCTATCTATTCTCTCTGGGGGAATGTGAGTTTAGCCGGGGGAAATCAACATAACCGAAATCATGTTGGCATAGTTATTGTCAATATTTGCCAACATGTGTTGTGGGGCAAAGTTGATTTACATTTGAAATAGAAAACTCTTCTTCCTCGGACGTGGACTCGCCAGCACAACTTATGCAAATTATGCAAAAAATCCCAGATTGTTCCCTCCAGCGTCCAAACGAGTGACATTTCAGCACCCAGAGGGCCCCCAGGAGGCGACGGGTGACGTTACCTGCAGTCAAAAGGATATTGAAGGCGGTCGGGTGCCAGGCCAGGATTCCCACCCGCTTGCTGTGTCCCTCCAGGATCACAATGGCCTCAGTCATCGGGCTCGTCAGGCCTCCGTCTGGGATCTGCCAAACCTTCAAACACAGCGCGCGCGCACACAGATTTGTGAATGTGACGCATTCCGGCGCGGATTTATGTCACGCACGTAACAGCCTTTAGTTCAGGGAAACCTTCTTTCTCTCTTCCTGATTTCTGCCCTCATGAAAAACCCTGTGAGCCCTGTGATCACACTTTTCTGTGTCTGGTCAGGGAGACAAAACAAAACCCCCGCCAGACTTGCCTTCACTGTGCAGTCCTCGGAGGCACTTGCAATGATGTTGTCGTCATGAGGAGACCACTGGATTTCCAGCACCGGCGCTGCGTGTCCGCACACCGTGGGACACGCCTGATCGATCCGGCCGCTCTGTGGGAGGAAACAAACACGGCGACGTGAAGCCGCGTTGGCATGGCGACAGAGGCTTTAAGCAGCAGAGTGGAAGACAGGAAAGGAGATGAAAGCGTTGTACAAATATACATATATACGGGGCGGCTGAACCTTGCTGATGGGGACGACGAGGAAGGACCCCCCTCCGCCGGCCTCGATGATGACGGCGATGAATTTGGGGTTGACGGCGCAGAGGCCGCTGTCCCACGTCACGCGGGACACCCTGACGTCGTCGATGCAGTGCTCGGCTTTCCACGCCTGCGCGAAGACGTGGCGGAACTTGCTCTGGCGGACCACACCGCGCCGGAAAGACATGTCTGTGGATCGGGAGGCGGGAACATGAAGAGTCACGTGGCGCATTCGGCCCGAAGACATGAACACAACAGCTTTGAATTCATCCCCAATAATGTTGGTTAATCAAAAGCTCGAATGACATTCTCCGGTTCCCTTGGCACCCGAGTTGCAGGCGGTTTAATTGTCTGTAATAACCACACAACCACTTAAAGAAAAAATATATATTGCTTTAAAATAAACAAGTTGGGACCAAGTTGACCAACAATTATTTGGCCTGCAGCATTTCTTTTTGACTTCTGCTTTTCTGCAAACGTGTTAGTTTAAAGCACATCGCAGGACTCAATAATAAACAGATGTTTTTCCTTTTTTGTTCTTGTGTAACTGAACTATGGCCTTTTTTTTTTTTTTTTTTTTACTTTTGGTGTTTGATGAACAGCAGAGAAGTTCAACTCGGAAACAAAAAACCTAAATTATGCCAATATTTAAAAGAGACGGCTGTCAGCTAGAGAGGGAGGAACGAAAAAGGTCAAAGCAGCATGAGAATCGTCGGACAAAAGGACACGATCCGCCTGAAACCAAAACATGCCGTGGCACCGAGGGGCTGCTGATCCATGCAGGAACTGCACATGCCATCGAGCTAATGATTCACTGTTGTCAAAACACATCTTTTGGCTGGTGTGCCAAACGCACGCAGCTTTGTGTGGCGGCCGCATTGCATCCGTGCAAGATGTGTGTTAGGCCATGAAACTGCGTCCTCCTGTTAAACAGCAGGGGGGAGTAGAAAAGGGGGGGGGGTAATTCCCCGCTACATTGTTACAAAATATTCACATTTCCCGTTATTGGTTCTATTGCGCATACAGTTTGGCCAGTTTAAAGAAACGACGGGGTCATTGTCATCGAGTACAATAGCCTACCTGGCTTTGGACTTCTCCTAATTGCAAACAACAAAAAAGGATCACTAAAGGACTCGGGCGTGACAGGAGGAGGCCAATAAAATAATCCACCAGCAGTAACCTAATCCTCTACTGCGTCCGGGGAGGCGTTCACGTTTATGGCGTAGACCCACAACAAAACACGTCCATTAAAGAGAAAAAAAGGCAACAACAACAAAATCCAGCTATTCTCGTGTTAGTTCGTCAGTAATTACGCGTCCGGACCGCGCATGCTCCGTGGTGATGCGGCGCTATCGTTTCATTAAACGACGCACAGCGAAGCCGAAAGAAGAGAAGCGGGAGTCGGGAGAAGCGGCGCAGGCTGGGCGGCACGCAAATGTACGCTGTCTTCTTCTGCGGAGGAACAATTTGCGTAGCGCAGCCGAGAGAGAGAGCGAGAGAGAGAGAGGGAGCAGGATCCCGGACACTTCCGGTGCTGGCGGGATCAATCAAAGACCACGCAGGAGCGTCAAGAGGAACACCGTCCGCCTCTACATCCGGGTTCCTGTCCACTGGACCGGAAGCGCGAAGAACGAACACTGCATTAACCAAGAATTACCCCCCCCCAATCACCTGACGACATTTACCTCCGTTTACCCGCGCAGTGCACACATGTGAGCGTATACCAGGTTGTTGACGTGGGGACTTTAATAAGTGTTGAGAATTGCCACGAGGAATCAGCAATGTACGGGAAAAGATCCCGAGCACGCAGCCACCAACTCCTCGCTCTACTCCATCTTGGTGAGGCCTGACCGCTGCTTTGACCGGGCAGGCTGACAGCACATTGCCCACACAGTATAGTATGTATAGTGAGTAAGGAAACACAGCTTATGTCCCACCTGTGGCAAAAAAAGTATATTTCCTTACTAAATGTAGGAATACATAATTGGGAAAAATTAAATTTTTCATTAGAATTTAATTAGAAGTACAAAAGTATTAACATTTAAATGCATGTTTAAGGTATTTAAAACATACAACCTAGTATTTTACTTACTTTATGTACAGGTTCAGATGTTTCTGTGCTCTTGATTTTCTTTCACTTTATTAATCATGATCAAGACATTACATCACATATTTTGTCTTTTTTACGCTTCAAGTACGGAGGTTTTTGTGTTCATATTTTCTTCATCTTCCAATTCCCTTTTATAACTAATATAATTAATTAGTTATTACAACAACTTCACATTCAAAATGTACAACTTTTAACATCCAGGATTATCTGAACTGGAATAATGTAAATAAATTGTAATAATTGTAATAATCCTCATATTAGTATTTGTCTTCTTGATCATCACAAGGTCTTTAGTTTGGCTCTGCAGGCTTTCCATACGGGTGGACACTAATAAGTAAATTTACTGGTTAAATAAAAATAGCTTCTCCTAGGCCTAACCCCTCTACATCTATTTGATAAATAAAATGAATGAAAATGAATCAAAAATGATTTACTTCAATTAATTAGAAATACAAAAATATTAGCTGCGAAATGCAAGTGGTCCACATGCAGCAGAACGACCCATGTCATCGTCACATCGTATTATTGGATTATGACTACATGCATTACTTTTGTTAAGTGAAGGTATTGCAAATTTGAAGTTATTAAAAACTACCTCTGCTTGAAACATTCGGCCAAACGCACCACCTGGTGGCGGAAGGTGTGCAGTACACCGGGATACACAAAAGGCATGGCTGAAAGCAGGCTCTGAGACATCGCTTTAAATCAGTGTATTTGAGATCACATACATGGCTCAAAAATGTAAAAGATTCCATATAGTCATTTACAACAGCTAAAATGCAAATAAAGCTTCTAAAATATAACTGTTGGGGTTCCTGCTAACCAGTACGAATCATGTAACAGCAAAAGGTACACAAATATTCATAAACACTATTGTATGTAACAAGATCTGTATATACCCACCTGACAACACCTACCTTGCTGTAAAAAGTTTAAACTCTTCTTTCAACATGCGGACATATGTAATACGGACTTATACCAAAGCTACAGGCACTAACTTAAACATCCTATTTGGCTAATTTAAAAAAGAAATGTTGAAACTAGTCTACCTTCTGAGAGCAGTTCACAAGAGGATGAAGCAGATCCAGAAGGTATTGAAACAGGGCCAAATGTCACCTCTTAAACTAACACCAAATCATCATCTTGATTGTGAAATAGTCCATGCTCGTTCATAGTTCTATTTGTACAAAGTCTGTTAAAAAATCCCCATAACAACTTTTTTATCAAGGACCGACTGCTCAGTTTTTCCTATTATAATTCATGGACAAGATATCAACACAGAAACTTCTTTATTACATTATAGTTACAATCACAATGATATCAACAACAACACTAAACTGACCTCCACGTCATACATCATACATACGTCGCTGACCTCCTGTTGGTGAGCCGAGAGGCAAGTCGATTAATGTAGCCCCGCCCACTCCAAGCAAACTCGGCTCGCAGATTTTCGTTTTGAGAGCATATATTTACAAAAGGGCTTTTTGATTGCAATGTGAGAAATTTGCTCTCAAAAATAATTTTTGTTTGAGTAATGAAGACACAAATACACCTTCATACACCCTTTACGAATGCGCATTTACTGTGCTAGTTAAAAATCATAATCACAATACAACCATGAAAGTAGTTGGCCAATAGTTTAGTATAAATACTTACTTGCAAGCAACAAGCAACAAGTGGCTCCGTGGCGCAATGGATAGCGCATTGGACTTCTAGGGTTGATCCGAAGGGATTCAAAGGTTGTGGGTTCGAGTCCCACCGGAGTCGTCTTTTTTGCCAAGTACTACTGAAAACACGCACATTTCCACACTGCAGTTCTTTATGTGTAAAGACAATATTAGTATTTTGTATCGGTTGCAACGAAAAGTGGATAGCCAGTTTGCTCAAACGTTTATATAGCCTATCCAGAAAAGTGAACTCATTAATACACGGTCTTATCTGAAGTGAATGGGCTCTAAATACAGTGGTTTACATTTATTTCAATTTTGATCAATTGGCATTACATAACGTCAGCTGACGTAAATGTGAGGCAAGCACGCTAGTTAGTAGTAAAAAACAATACATTGAATGTGTAAAACTAGAAAGATTCAATCAAGTTTCTTTCCGATTATATCCTTCAAAATAAAGTATTTTACCATTATAAAAATAACAGAGTGCACTACAAGAACAATTATCAGTCAATTTACGGCTGATCCATCATTACAATAACGCTTAAATGAATGCATGTATGAATATGCTTATAATATTTCGATCACCTTTGACTTAGACGAATATTACGACGTGTTTTTACGTGGGAAACAACACCAACAACATGGGTTTACTTTGAAAGCAGAAAGCCGCTGTCGCCACACTAATTGGGGAAACAATGTAGCACAGCTCGCTGTTTCCGGACGAGTCCAAATTATGTTGCACCGGGTGTAACCAACAAGCTACCGTTAGGCTAGTTAGGTGTAGCTAGCTAGCTTTAGATCCTCACCCGCGTACGCAGCTGTAGAATGAACACTATACACACTATTATTGAGGGCTACTAATGAAACTGACTGGCGTCACTCTATTTAAATCCACCACGCTGCGGTTGTCGTCCTCTTGTGGTTTAACCGCTTCCATCGTTTGCTGTTCTGTGCTGGTCAGTTAGCCTCGTCAGCTAGCTAGGTACAGTAGCGTATGGGTGTCAAAGTTAGCTGTGACTTCACCGGGTGTCTGGTTGCCTGATCTCACATTTCGGACACGTCAAGGTAAACAGTTATCCGCCCGTGAGCTTGACGGCGAGCTACTGAGCTAACGGGTGTTCAGGCGGCCCGTCTTTACTTTTTACCACGTTGTAAATTCTGCACGTCAGCTGGTTAACTTCGAGAAAACACGACACGTTGCTGTTTATTAAAGTTGCTCAATGAGCTCCTGGTGCCGTGACTCCCACTGGCCTAACCGGAGCTAACGTCGGTTAGCCTCCCTACGGTGGCACCCTTCTTCAGTGTGTTTGGAGTTTTATCAAATTTCTGTTATTATCGTCTGTGTTCTTCCGTATATTGCACAACTGTCACATGTCCCTGGTTATATCGTTAGAATCCCAATTTTTAAAAACTATATCTGCTACTGTGTGTTGATAATGTGCATCTGAGATCACAGACAATTAAGATGACATAATCACACAGATTGGTATAATGATGAAGCAGTCCCTCTTTTATTGAACAAGTTTTTTTCTTTTGTAAAACATGTCAGTGGATCTGTATTGATTCCATTGTTAATCATTTATCTTTCAAACCACACTGAACGATCAATATCAATCCCCAGAATTTTAGTCCTGTTATGTAAAATGAAATGCTGAGATGAGTTCGTATTAATGCAAGTCAATCAATAATGGATTCACATAAATTGAACGATGAGTCAATTAACAAAATAGTTGCTGATTAATTTAGTGGCAGCCTGCTTATTGTTTAATAAATTCAGCCATAAAACACAAACAGAAGCCCCGTCATTTCAAATAAGATTTGTAACCTTTTTAATCTCCCTTCAAGGTTCTTAAAATCCGTCTCTTGATTTTGGGGGGCTGTGATGTCGGAGTCCAAGACCCCCACTCCCACTCCGGCTGGCGACACGTACAAAGGATGGGTGTTCAAGTGGACGAATTACATCAAGGGTTATCAGCGCAGGTGGTTTGTCCTGAGCAATGGGCTCTTGTCTTACTACAGGTAGGCGTTACCAGAGAAATCTCCCAACTTTAATCTGTGAAAAATCTCAAATTTTTCTTTCCCCACTTCTGTTCAGTGTTGTCGGGTCGGAGCCTAGTTTTGAAACGTAAAACGGTTCACGTGCCGTCTTCCTTTTTTTGTTCTCCCTCCCCCCCCGGATTGTCAAATCGACCGACCTCGTGACTGTCAGGACCCAAGCAGAGATGGGCCACACGTGTCGAGGCACGATCAACCTGGCCACAGCAACCATCTCCGTGGACGACGCCTGCAACTTTGTCATCTCCAACGGTGGAGCACAGACCTATCACCTGAAGGCCAGCTGCGAAGTGGAGCGCCAGCGCTGGATCACGGCCTTGGAACTGGCCAAAGCCAAGGCAGCGCGCATGCAGGCGGAGTCAGGTAGGACGTCCACACGGGCAGACGACCAAAAAAATGAAAAAACAAAAGGTCTCGTGCAAGCGCTTTTATCCTGATGTGTGTTTTTATTTTTTATTTTTTTCGCTTTCCTCTTGCTTTGATCGTGAGCAGATGACTCGGGGGATGACTTTTCCCCATCTTCCCCGCCGACGGCACCCGGACAAGGTGGCGGGTCGCAGAATTCCGAAGTTCAGTCGGCTCTCAGAACACTAGGCAGCAAGGTGGAGGATCTCAGCACCTGCAACGATCTCATTTCAAAGCACGGCTCTGCCCTCCAGAGGTCAGGCTTTAACCGTCGATCGCTCTCCAGCTCGCTCACTCTCTCTGATCTTCCCTCTTGCGTCCTGGGGCCCGGAAAACAGTCACATCTTTTCTTTCCACATAAGTGGACACATACATCTCAAACATACACAATGTAATGTCTGACATGAAGGCTCCATTTCAAAACTCCACAATATCATCTCACAGTTGCTTTTGACATTCACATTCACAGTTATTTGACAATAAACCCATTGAATCTCAGGCTGGCAGCTTGTTTTATGATGATTTATTGTCCCGAGTCCTTAATGACATTTTAATACGTATTGCAGGTCTTTATCCGAACTGGACAGCTTGCGTATGACTGGCGAGGCCGGGGATAAGATCCGTCAGGTGACGGAGAGGGCCACGCTGTTCCGCATCACCTCCAATGCCATGATTAACGTAGGTGGAGGTCTTGTCCACGTGTAACGTGTAAACGAGAAAAGGCGCCTCGTTAAATTTACACTCGCATGCCATCTGCACTGTGCGCACACCGCTCACAGCGGTCCTCACTTGAATGCAGCGTTTGCAAAGCTCTAGTTTGACCACGTTGGATGTATTCGCCACCTCCAGGCGTGCCGAGACTTTTTGGCACTAGCCCAGGCTCATAGCAGGCGATGGCAGAAGGCCCTTCAAGCGGAGCGGGACCAGCGGGTCAGGCTGGAGGAGACTTTAGAGCAGCTGGCCAAGCAGCACAACCACCTGGAGAGGGCGTTCAGAGGGGCGGCTCAGGCCAACGCCACCGCAGACAATCAAAGTAAGACTGTGGAACAGCGAGGACATGGTCAGAGACTGACGGGGGACTGACAGTTCTGTTTTCTTTTTTTTTCCTGCTCAGGTGCTTCCGGGCCGGGGAAAGGGGAGGCCAGCGACGACGACGACAACGAGTTTTTTGACGCCATGGAGGAAGCGCCTGAGTTTATCACTGTTCCGGCAGATCCTCAGTTCCACAAGTCAGTGTCCCGTCCCTCGTCCTGTTTACAGCAAATGGTGACACACGGAAATTATTTCAAGCTATTCCTTCCTCGTAAAAGCTGCTGGCCTTAGATGGGTTCAAGCCAGCTGGGTTGTTGCCTCTACCACTCCCTTATCAAAGGTTCTGTGTCCGTTGAACCAGTTCGTGCCTCACTTCCTTGTTGGGAAATCTGATGGTAGATGTAACCTCAAACAGCTTGAACACTCACCGGTTCTTTGTTTTAAATCTCTTTACAGAAGGTCGAGCAGTAATGTCAGCGGGTTCAACAGTGAAATGTGTCCTGATGACCAATCGGTGGGTTTCGTTCTGGCTTCTGAGTTTTCCACCTCGTTAAAAGCATTTAGTGCTACGAATAAAGGTTGCAAACATGTTTAAAAAACGACAACAGCAGATGTGTTTCGAGAGCCTTATTACTTCCGTGAATAGTGTGACGTGTCCTTTTATTAACGCCATCGTCCCCCTTTCAGCTTAACGAGGAGCCTTTAGCAATGAACCAGGAGTCCCCCTCGCAGGAGTTGGTGCCGCTGAGGAAGAGGCGGACAAAGATTTCAGACAAACCCAACTACTCTCTCAACCTGTGGAGTATCATGAAGAACTGCATCGGCAAAGAGCTGTCAAAGATCCCGATGCCTGTGAGTATTGTCCCGGGACATTACGCCACATCAAATGTGAATTAAAGAAAGTTTCGTAATGAACCAGTTCCAGTTTCCTGCAACCTCCTTCAGTGTTTGACAGGCTGAATTCCTGAGACGGATGTGTCAGTACATTGTGACCTTCTGGCACCAGCTGGCTGCTCTAGAGTGCGTGTTTGTCAACGCTGTGGAGTCATCCATTCTTTATTTAGATGTATTCACAGATTAAATGAGATGACAGATACAAAGGATTTGTAGCCCTTGAAAGATTTGCGGGTAGATTTATATCTGGGATCTTTTAACCGATTGCTTTGTTTTCGCAGTCCTTTCACTTCGGCAGCGTTAAACCAACACGCCTTTTAAAAAAAATGAACACCGATTCAATCGAACACGAAAAGCCAAAAGTATTTCAGAAGACACGCAACATCCTCCAACCATCATCTTATCTTATCGTTATTTGTAGCTCACTGTCTCGTCTCTTCTTTTTTCAGTACGGACCCACCCAAAGCCATTGTCGTCCAAACATACCGCACCTAATGTTCCGCGTCGTGACACAAACACCGGCCCAACTCGACCTAAATGATAACACAATGTCCATAATACAATACGTCAATGTACTCGTTCTACAAACAGGTTGTTGATACCACGCGGTATGTTTATTGTCAAGATACTTGGGATTCTTCACACCATATATACTACCTTGAACTGTATCTGTTGAATCGTGTAATTTTCGAAATGTTTAAAAGTGGGCCTGTTTTTGCTTGGAAAGATGGACATCTACATTTCGAAACTGAGCGCTCCGCACGTTTTGCATTCGAGGGAACGCTGACACGGATTCATTCCCGGGCCACGGTGCTTTGCAGGTAAACTTCAACGAGCCCATCTCCATGCTGCAGCGCTTGTCGGAGGACCTGGAGTACCACGAGCTGCTGGATAAAGGCTCCAAGTGCCAGAGCTCGCTGGAGCAAATGTGCTACGTGGCCGCCTTCTCCGTGTCCTCCTACTCGACCACCGTCTACCGCACGGGCAAACCCTTCAACCCGCTGCTGGGCGAGACGTACGAGCTGGACCGCCGGAGAGAGAGCGGCTACCGCTCCCTCTGCGAGCAGGTGAGGTGGGAGGGCAGGGGAGGGCAGGGGGGGGCAGTGACGCGTCGAGGAAGTGGAACCGAAACAAAGAATGTTGTTCACTTGATCTGCAGACAAAGATGCTGATGGGCCGTTGAGATGTGATTCCTCCTACTCTAGACTGTTTGCTCAAAGGCTTTTCCAATGTGGCGGGCTCTATTTTTAAAAACCCAGTCATGCCTGCATGTACTTACATGCCCTGAACCTTTTGTCTCAGGTGAGTCACCACCCGCCTGCAGCGGCGCACCATGTGATTTCCAATCGCGGCTGGACACTGAGACAGGAAATCACCGTTGCCAGCAAATTCAGGGGAAAATACCTCTCCATCATGCCATTGGGTAAGGACGGTGTGAACAATGCATGTCTTGTGGTGCATGACGTAGGTTGAGGCTGAGATCTGTTTTCACAGACCTGCGCTGATTGATACGACGTGTAACCGCCTCGCCTTTTTTTGTTTTGTTAAAATAAACTTGTTTGTTTTCTTGTCTGCATTTCTTTTCCTCTTCCTCACAGGCACAATACACGCAATCTTTGAAAAGGGCAACAATCATTACACATGGAAGAAAGTTACCACCACAGTGCACAACATCATTGTAGGGAAACTGTGGATCGATCAGGTGAGACCGACAAAGTTAAAAAGAAGATGATAAAACCTTTTACACCATTTATGCGTTTTATACACCTGGCTAACTGCACAGCATTTCTCTTCTACTTGTTATTGATTGGTTCTGATTTTGGATAGAGCACCTCAGCGTGTGCGGCCTTAAGTGCGTAGCAACTTGCATTGCACGACGCATTAGACAAACTGATGCAAAATCCTTTTTAAAAGGGTTGCACACCACCTCATCATTCTGAGTAGAAATGTAGACTTTGTACCAGTCTGAAAATGTCTCTGCGGTGTCAGCCACGTCTTTCCAACCTCCTCGCGCTCCTCTTTCTGTTTCTCTCCGCCAGTCGGGCGAGATAGACGTGGTGAACCACACCACCGGCGACCGCTGCCACTTGAAGTTCGCTCCTTACAGCTACTTCTCCAGGGACGTTGCCAGGAAGGTGAGGGGCGGGGGGGAAGGACCCTGTCCCACTCTCCGGTCTCTTTGGCTTAAATGACCCACGATGCCTGGCTGCCCCCTGTTGACCCCTCGCTTGTCTCTCCTGTGTCTTTTCCCTTCAGGTGACCGGTGTGGTGACGGACAAAGACGGCAAGGCTCACTACGTGCTGTCGGGCACGTGGGACGAGAAGATGGAGTTCTCCCGGGTGATGCAGAGCAGCAGAGGGGAGAACGGCGCCGAGGGCAAACAGAAGACCGTCTATCAAACGCTCAAAGCCAGAGAGGTCTGGAAGAGGAACCCTCTACCGTGAGTACGATCCGGCAAAAGGTCATACAGTATGCAGCGCACAAAATCCGCCGCCATGCATTGTGAAAGATGATGTCGTCAACAAGCAAAGCTACTTAAAAAGTAGGTTAAAAGTAGGTAGAGGGAGGTGCACGTTGATTTAAGGTTCATTCGGACCCTTCTGACTCTCGCTGCCCCCCACCCTCTTCCATCCCACCCATCAGTGAGGGAGCAGAGACCATGTACTACTTTACCTCCCTGGCGCTGACCCTGAACGAGCTCGAGGAGGGCGTGGCCCCCACCGACAGCCGGCGCCGGCCCGACCAGCGCCTGATGGAGGACGGCCGCTGGGACGAGGCCAACTCGGAGAAGCAGCGGCTGGAGGAGAAGCAGCGCGGCGTCCGGCGGGAGAGGGAGCGGGAGGCCGCCAGCCAACGCACCTCCAGCCAATCGGAAGAAGGTTTGTGTCTCGTGAGCGTTTTCCGCTGTGTCTGTGTTCCTTTCTGCCATGCATGGGAGAGGGGCGCAATCTTGGAAATAAAGGGGTAAAAAAGAAATATAAAATTCTACGATTCCCCTTTTTCTCTTTCCCAAAAGCTGTCGACGAGGATTCCCTTACTGATCCGTCCTTAAAAAGCAAGTACTGCGTATCTGCCACCTCCACACGCTGTCATTTCTATTTTTTTTTATTTATTTTTTTGTCGGCTAACAAATCTCTTCCTTTGTTTTTTTGTCTTTCCTTCAGGCGCACCTCATGACAGCCACAAGGCCCTTTGGTTTGAGCGCAGCGAGGACCCGATCACAGGTGAGCAGATCCACATCTATAAGGGAGGCTACTGGGAAGCCAAGGACCGCGGAAGCTGGGAAGAATGCCCGGAAATTTTTTGACCTCGGCATTGACTGAGACGCGACCGATCCATCGAGGCCACCTGGTGCCCCCACATCCCCCCACACCCCCTCACTGCCAATTTGAATAGTTGACTCTCGCCGGTGGATCTCTGTTCTAAGAGATCTTCCGGATGGTCGCTGCTGTCTGGTCCCACCCGGATCTGATTTTGGTTCCTGTCACCTTGAGGCCGTCACACACTTGAGAGGACTGGAACAAAATAAATGTGCTGCTTTGACTCGGGGCGGACTGAGGGGGGAGGAAATGAAATGTGCAGTGTCTTCCAAATCATTAGTTGGACTTTGTTTTAGTCTCTCAGATCACAGGTTTAAGTGCTGATAACACCCTCTGAGATAATATAGTGTTCATGTGGGGGGGGTTAATATATACATTTATGTATAGATATGATTCAAATAATCTCATTAATATGTCGACTGGTGGCCTTTAAGACGTTAGCGAGGATATCATTTTTCTGTCTCTGATTTAGTGTCTTAATGTAACAAAGTGAAGGTTCTTGTGTGCTCGTGTGTATGACTGCATATCTGCTCCTCCGTCACTTTACCACACTGCCGCTGTACAGTACAGTGTTTAAAAATAAGTGATAGTCTGAATTACGGATTGAACCTCCATAATCACGGATAGGAGGTAGAAGAGACTTATTGTTTTCCACCACGGAGGCCAAACTAAAATGATGATGATGATAAGCTTGATTTGGACAATGGGGGCCTTTCTCTCTGCCTTAGGAAGAGCAAACTGTTTAAATTTGTGTTTAAATCACACCTGAGTGAATACGACATTTTTAGAATTTTCTTCGCAACAATTTCACATTTTGAAGAAGCAGGAGAAAGACATCGTTGCTGCAAACGCTCGTTCCAGGTCTCTGAAAATCTCATTAGTGCAGTTTTATTTAATACCAATTATTGGAATTACCCCCTTTGTGTTCAGAGACACAACTAAGCAAAACAAACATTTAAAGTAAATGCAGTGGTGACAATAAACCTTGGTTTATCTGCTTAAGAGGTCATACATATGCAAGTACATTTTGAACCCATGACCATGGGAAATTGCGTGTGTGTGAGAGAATTTGATTGTTTTCTAAGTGTACTTAAAATGAAGAATAAATAAGCATAGAAAATAACTGGTTTTATAAATGTATAGAGATTCACTTAGTATTGAAAAATGTAAGGTAGTTTTTTTTAATTGTAATTTTGTTTCCAGTCATTTTATTGGAAAAGGACTGTCTTCATTTTCAGAAAAAAGGGAGTTTCTATACTTGGGAGGGCAGATTTGACATTGTATTTTGTATTAACACCGAAAAAAGATCATGTAATAGGCAAAAGCTTTAATGTCAAACAAATAGCTTTTCATACTGTTCTTCAACTGAATTTGCTCCAACATTTTAATAAGTTAGGAAAAAAAATTAACAACTTGCCAGATCAATTCTTTTGTGAGTTTCTGTCACGTTAAGGAGGAGCTCAAGATGGGACGACAAATCCTGTCAATAAAATAATACAACCAATGAAAACAAGTTTGTGTTCCAGTTGCATTTTTTTGTGTATGTTTCTTAGTTTATTTTAAATAAATATATACTGAATTTTCACTGCTGACCAAATTAGTTCTTGAAATCCCGTTTCATTTGTACCATTTTAGTTCAAACACAAACTATTCCATGAAAATTATAAAAGACACTGATGGGACACCAAACGCATCGTAACAGCTGCGTGGGTTAAAAAGTCATGGCTGGTTTATCTACCATTATTAGCTTATTGTGGTTATACAGGTAATGCGGTTTATTTAACATATTTACAATTTAAGGGTTCTCTTTAAATCAGCTGCTGTTTATTTTCTGGGTTTGAGGAGCTGTTTCTTTCACCCCCCCCTCCATCCCCTCCATCACAGGCGCCTCTCCTGCTGTGTCATGCCAGCAGATTTATTTTGAGCTAAAATCTGTGAAAGGTAAACTGGAACATTCCATCCTATACATGGGGCAGAGGTAATTGTGGGAGGGGGGCCTTACAGTTAGCGGCTGATGCAGGCCTCGTCACGCTCAGGCCACGCCCCCCCCCACGCCACAGTGCAGTGGACGAGAGGTGGTGGGGGACAAGGTGAGCGTTTGCACAACAGGCCTCCACAGCCTGTACAGTGGGAGGGATGGAAATGCTGAGTCGGTGAAACTGCATGAAAGCCTGGGAGAAGGTGGGAGAGGGTAATCGGCAGGGGAGAGGGACTGGATGGGAGAGACGGGGAAAGACGCATAGAACAAATCCTCTTCACACATTTCAACACCCCCCGTCCCACCCGTCCCGGTTTGTGAACGTGGAGCCGACCCGGCTTCGCGTCGAGTTACAGAGACTTTAAAGACCTTTTAATTTCAGTGCCGAAGCAGCAACTGACCCTTTGCCGTTTCCAGTCCCGTTTCCGGGACACACGAGGTAATTTAGGTAAGTGAATCGTAACGCGTGCTTCTTCAGCATTCAATATTGATCCACGCAGAACAAAAAAGGCCTTGACTGGTGTGTGCGTGTGTGTGTGTGTGAGCGGAGCATGTGCCGCTCAGAACTGGAAACTGGAACATACAGTAAAAAAAATGAAATAAGCTTCCTGCATCAACCCCTCGTCCTGTGTCTCGCTCAGATGGAGGTGGACGAGGTGGTGCGCTTGCCCAGGTTGTCCCGGGTTGCCGTGTGCGGCGGTACCCACGGCAACGAGCTTTCCGGGGTGTACTTGGTGAGGGAGCTGCTGAAGGGGAGGAAGGAAGTGATGGAGAAGGAGGAGGAGGAGGAGGTGGAAGAGCAGCCCCCGTCAGTGTTGACGGTGCTCGCCAACCCGCGAGCCGTGCAGCAGTGCCGCCGATACGTCGACACCGACCTCAACCGCTGCTTCACCCACGCCGCCCTGAAGTAAGGCGAGGCGATGCCTCTCACGCCCCCCGTCGTGATGACGACGATGGTGCTGATGATGCTGATCAGGTCGGATGGTTTCTCTGTCTCCCAGGGGTCCCTTGCCGGGCGCTGTGCCCTACGAGATGATCCGATCCCGCGAACTGAACGCCACGCTGGGTCCCAAAGGAAGTCCCGGCGCCGTGGAGCTCGTGTGCGACCTCCACAACACCACGGCCAACATGGGCCTGTGCCTCATCGCCTACTCCGACTGCGACTGGATCTGCCTGCACATATTTCGACACCTGCAGGCAAGCGCACACTCCGGTAAAATCAACCCCAGCGCGTTTAACCGTTAAACGAAAAAACACACAGAACTGAGACACTCGGACACCTGAGGTTAAGAGTGACTTGTCGTTTTCAGAGGAAGATGCCAGACATACCCATGAGGTACATTCATTTCGACGTCCCCCACAAAGAGTCGTATTCCCTCGATTCGGTGGGGAAGCACGGCTTTGGTGAGCTTTTCCTACGTCCACAATAACGCCGGTTCGTGGAAAAAGCGACCGGACGCTGGTCGTACTCATGGTCTAAAATCCATTCTCTGCAGCCATGGAGATCGGGCCGCAGCCCCACGGCGTGGTGAGGTCCAACGTCTACGCGGCAATGAAAGCTGGCGTGCAGCACATGCTCGATTGGGTCTGTTTCTTCAACTCAGGTACTGGACTTCCCAAACTTTCTGCATCTCTCAAGCCCCCCCTTTTTTTCGCGGACGTGTTTTAAGCCGCTCTTTTAATCACAGGTAGTACTTTTGAAGGAGAATACGTGGACGTGTTCACCATGATCAAGCACATCGACTACCCGAGAGACAGCGAGACTCGCAACATCACAGCGGCCATTCATCCTCAGCTCCAGGTACGGTGTGAAAGCCACTCGTAGCCGGAGGCTCTATTCAAAGACAATGCCGGATTTAAAAGAAACATTCACGTCTGAATAAACCAGGCAGGACATACAATAATAATGCCAGCAATGTAAATGTAAACTACCTAACGCCACGGGACACAGAAACAAATGACTCAACTGTGCGTGCTGTGTGGCCGGTCCCTGTTCAACAATAAAAATTCCACCACCTACGCCAGCAATTATGCCTGTTTACAAAGCAGTGATCATAAAACAGGTCGGGCCTCCATTAAAAGTTATGAAACTGTACTTTACCAAAAGGGTAATCATCAGCACTCAGTGTTGAAGATAAGTAGTAAACGAGAAATAGATTACTCATCAAATGTGCACTCTTGTTTTACGTAATAGTAATTAAGTTAAGTAATCGGATTAACGATACTTAGTTCCCTCCTTGGTATTTAGAGGTGTTAAACAACTTATTCTAATATACACCGTAGGCCTGTAATCCATTCATTATATTCGTTATATGTGACTTCTAAAATGTTGCACTTTCAAAACAGTTTTTTTTAACCCCCGCCAGGACCAAGATTTCCGCCTGCTCCACCCGGAGGACCCGCTGTTCCAGACTTTCTCAGGGGAAAACTCTGAGGTACAAAGGAGACGAATCGCTCTACCCTTTCTTCATCAACGAATGCGCGTATTACGAGAAGGGCATCGCCCTGTCGCTGGCGAGGAAGAGGCGTGTGATGGTTCCAGCCATCCGGGTGCAGACGGAGCGAGAGCGACGAGCCCACATGGAGGAGGAGGAGGAATGAGGAGGAGGAATGAGGATGGGCCCGACTAGATGAGACTGATGTGACTGTGAAATAAATTTGACAAAGAGCTTTTATTGAAACGGCAGCGGTTGATTGAAACTCGCTTACACTCACATTTGATATTTAGGTGAACTTTTTATTAACCGTTTGAGCTCAGAACTTGGGAGTGAACGACACATTCACTGTAGATTCACAATAGCACAGTCGTACATGGACATACTTCTATTTACGTTACACTGGATTCAGGAATGGAACGATGTTTTCAATTAAAGGGCTGAATATAGAAAATCTGACACACACATTTCATTACACAGACATATATATATATATATATATATGAAAACATAGATCATAGTTTTTAGGGTAATATTTGTTTTGCTAAAATTGTTTCTTTTTGAGACACTTGTGTTTTCCAAAAGAGTAGAAATTCACAACTGACCACAAAATTGAGGATATGTTAAAAAATAATTTAAGTGCAAAGTAATCGTGTCGTTTATCACAATATGGCCTTTAATTTACATTCATAATGTCTAACAGGGAAACATATTTACCTTTGATCCTGTTGAATTGAAATGGTGGTAAACGTGTCTTTAAAATGAAACAAACAATTGTATAAATCAAATACACAACAACAAACAACTGAATTCACAAAAGGAAACACATCGTAAAAGATAAATGATATGACATGATAAAAGTAAATGGTGAAAAAACAAAGATCTTTTGATCTTTCCTGCTACAGCCTACCAAACATGTCAAAATGTGAAAAGCCCTGCTTGAAAACAGAAATATAATTTACTTAACAAATCATAAACAGAAACATAATCTGACCGTAACAATGGCCATTAATATATAAATATCACTTAAGTAAAAAAAACTCCTCAACTCCTTTTGTAACAGAACACTATATACGCCATAGTCGTCTCCGCTAACATTCGCAAACTAGTCACTAATTATTGACAATAATTACAGGCATTCCGTCTTGCTGTAACAACAAAACACATAACGAGTGTGTCCAGTAAACCTGTGCAGCCAGGTGCTTTTACAGGTATAATAAAGGAGGAATTTGACCACACCCGTCTGTGACTTTTGCTGTCTGTGACTTCAATACTCAAACCCTTCGTCAGAAACCGGCTGAACATTTTGTAAGCAGGGTGACGTTGATGCAACCCTTTGTTGTACTGATTGAGGAGTTGCCTCCTAAAATATTTAAATATTAAAACTTGTTGAAAAAATGATGACATGTTTTTGAGTTGTGAGCATGTTGCCCTGTGGCTTCATAATGTAATATGTAATATAAAAATGGGAAACAGCAAATTCTTTCCGGTTTGGTGGTTATGTTACTCTTCAGAACCAAAATTTGTTGCACTACACACATCTTGGGTGTTTGGCCTTTTTCAAACCAACTCTGTAACCCGTGGAGAGCTAAAAAAAAAAAAAAGAACGCGGCCGATTGGCTCATTACCACATTTACTCCATCAGAGAGGGAAAACGAACAGATTAACCCGTCCGTCTGAGACCATTATAAAACGTGTCTTAATGACGGGTCAGGCATACATACATCCCAACGGGGCAGAGACCCAGAGCTGAATCTCGAGACTACGCCACCCGGTAGGCGCTCATGCGGTAGTAGGTCTGACTGTGGCTGCGTGCCGCCCACACAAGCAGCGCAGCGGCCATCATGTGCAGCGGCGAGGAAATGAGGGCCAAGTAGAGGGACCAGCCCAGAGAGCCGTCCACCTTATCGGGCAGCATCGACACCCTGTGGAGCAGGTCCATGCCGGCCAGGTAGCAGCACACTGTGGCTAAGGTGCAGAGGCCTGTGGGACACAAAATGACGATGTTGTTGGGGTTTTTTGGCCAAAAAATAGTCTGTGCACACGAGTCTATTGTTGAGTTCTTTATGCAACACTAGCTGTTGGTCTAAATATCAGATGATTTGCCATCAGAGTTTCTGCCCAAAATCATGGTCCCTAGAGGATAAATCCT
Organism: Gasterosteus nipponicus; assembly: GCA_014132575.2. Taxonomy (NCBI): domain Eukaryota; kingdom Metazoa; phylum Chordata; class Actinopteri; order Perciformes; family Gasterosteidae; genus Gasterosteus; species Gasterosteus nipponicus. The sequence goes on along the minus strand of BMAF01002128.1, from coordinate 7,054 downwards.
ACTGACGTTGGTGATCCTGTGACTTCTTGTCAAGTGCCATTATAAAGTAAAATCTTCGATTTGTTTAACACGTAAGGTTTATGACAAAATGCCTGCGAAATGAATGACTTTTCCATCAGGCTACGTTGCAGTTTTTGGTTAGTAAATGTTAGAATCATAATGTTGATACCATACAGAAGCCCATGGGACTCTAACTGAAATACCTTGGACATCACCAAGGGTTAAAACCATGCACTTATTTATATCCTATCGCGTAAAGCGTCTTGAGTACCTTTTAACAATTTGGGAGATCCATACAAAACAAACCGCCGGTTACTTTAAAGCGCTTTAACTGCGGCCGAACAGGTCTTACCGGCCAGGAGGTGCAGTATCCCGACACCGAGTGTAGGGGCGAGGCTTTGGCAGAGGCAGGCACAGAACCCGATGAGGCCTGCCAACACGACCAGGCCCAAGGACACCAGTGGCAGCAGAAATTGGCTCCTCCACATATCTATGCAGACACGCAAGAAGACACAGAAAAGTGTGGGTTTGTGGGTTCATCAGTCACTGCGGTCTTCATTCGCCTTATATATGACGGAGCAAACCAGTCCTGATTGGACGGCGATGCATCTCACAGCTTAACTAACTAACTTCGAACACTCAGCCCGAGCTTTCTCCACACAATGAAGAGCTCCATTTGTGTGTTTTCTGGAGTTTTAAGACGGGTGTTTGTGACGGGACTCACAGGTGCGCAGCAAGTCCTCTCCACTGTTGTGGTTGCCCGGTTCTTTGTACTTGGGAGTGAGCTGCTGGGAGACAGTGAAGCTGCGGCACTCCAGCATCATCTTGGCATCTGAAAACAAAAAGGGTTATTAACAGTTCGCACAGAGCCAACGGCATAATGCATCAATAGTTGTGTGCATCTTTCGCGGACACGCTATTGAAGAAAGGCCAACTTGTACACCCAGAGAATTTTCAAAATAGACAAGAATGGTTTATTACTGAAAATGTACTTATTGAATAATAATAATATATGATGGCAAACTGCCATCAACTAAATTATGTAGACAGGAATGTTTAGGTGGTGTTCAGCTGATAGCATCACGAGACGGATCTGACAGCATCAGGGTGCCGAACGCTCTCCCTTTACAGAAAGTTACTCCACACTTGCCACGATGATAGCACCACCCGACAAAGTGGAGCCCCTACGTGCGTAATGCGCGCGTTTACGCTCCGCCAAACATACCTCGCTCTCTGTGCCAGTGCGCGGCGTCGGCGGCGGCGGCGGGGGCGAGCACGCACCGCCACCACAGGCCCACGGTGCCGTTGAGGCGGAACAAAGTGTCGCTGTAGGCCTTCTCGTCGAACTCCCCGTCCATGAACTCCTCGTACAGGGAGCGCAGCTCGGACACGTTGGCCTCGCCGCGCACGGCGGGGCTGCTGTACTGGTACCAGTGCTGCGTGCCGACGGCCACCGACAGGTACACGGTGGCCAGCGCGCTCAGCACGCCGGCGATGACCAGAGCCGTGGCGTAGCGGTTGTCAACCATTGTTCAGCGAGACAGGGACACGTCCGTTAGCGGGTGAGCGGTGGGGGGGAGGAGGGGGGAGGAGAGGGGATTATGTTGACGGCACAGGTCGAGACGTCACTCATCCATGTGTTCAATCTGTTTATTGCTCTCGGTCAAACGCGCGGCGGGGGGGGTCGTCCGTGCAAAAGCTAACGACAACTCCTCTTTTCTTTATCCCCCTGTTGTTGTTGTTTTTTGTTTTTGTTTTATTGGCCGGTACTCGTCTGCATCTCGGCCCTAATAGTCCGCGTCAGTAGCCCCGCAGGCCCGCTCGGATGCGCCATCTGTTCCCATGTCCCGCTTCCACGGATGGCGGGTGACCCGCGCGACGTTAGACGCGCGGAAGACGGTCCGGGACAACGAGCCCGAGTCCTCGCCGAAGACCAGTCGATCCGGGGTGGGTCGCAGGCAGCGTTGTTCAGACTGCATGAGGTTTATTTTGGACGGTGGTATGAGGGCTGGTGCGCCCGGGATGATGCGCGTTGCATTACACTAATCCGTTTGTTTCGCACTTCCGCTTCCGCCGATGAGCAGCAGCCTTCAAATAAGCTGCTTCTTTCTTTCTCATTCACGACGCTTGTTTATTTCTTCCTATTTTTTGAGAAAGCAAATAATTCCCGTTTTGATTATTTTTTTCTTATTCGTCGTCGTCGGCGCTTTTATTTCTCACTTTGAATTGCGTTTGAATAGACGGAAGAATCGAAAATGCGAAGTCAACGTTGATCGCCTCACAGTTATTTTTCTTAGCAAACTGGAATTACTCGCCCAACAAAAACTGTGGTGCGACATTGAAGAATCTCTATTACACTTTCCCCTTAACATTGCTAAACAATAAACAAGAGACGACTTTAATTATTTAAGATTTTTTATTACGGTTCATTGTAGTTTCTGACAAAAGTTGAACAAACAAGAAATCTCCCAGAATAGAGCTATGAATATTACATGAATACAGTTTGTATGAACAAAAAGACAGTAAAAAGAAGTCAGAAGAAAGATTTTATATTTTTTACTTTTACAAATATATAATATTATGTATATCATGATACAAATCTATGCCCATATATTTGTTCATCATTGGGATACTCAGCTCGTGGTGAGCTGCAGTGTATTCCTTAAATCTTCCCTGTACAATATTTTCTCTGATACAGTCATGGAGTGTTATGTAATGCTGTAATATCAAGTAAAACCTGAATATGAATTTGACGTGCATTAATTTAAACACCAAAAATACAGTGTAAAATATCATTCAAGAATCAAGAAGTCATTTGTCATGCCAGTGATGGCAGTCATACAATCAGGCCTTTTCTAACAGGAGTCAGCGATGATACTATTGCTGGTTTGACAGCAGCCATGACGACAGTACGAGGAAGGATGCAGTGATGAGACTGATCTTGTGGCTTACTCCACTTGAAACCTCTGTAATGAATGAGAAAAGAAAACATGATATTACTTTTACAAATAAAAAACATAAAATGGAAAAAAGATTTGTGAGATATTATTTAATATGTCTTACGTGAGCCATCCACGAAAATGGAGTTCAGGTCAACATTGAAGGCTGTGATGTTTGAAGCTGCTTGAATCAAAACATTTCCAATCTGAGTGCCATTAGGAACAGAAGCTGATGCAAATCCAATGGTCATGTTGTTGATGATTGAACCATTACTGCAAATGAAATAACAATATGTAGTATTATTTAATTGGAATACATTCATGATCAGTGCTCTTAATATCTGGTCACAATAAAATTAACAAATTACCTGAATGAAGTCACTGTTAAGGAGCGGAACGAAGTAAATGCTCTTTGGTAGAACGGCTGGAGCTGCAGAAATAGAAGTAAATTGTTTAAATGAAAAGATATATATGTTTTTGGTGTTTATTGATAACTTGTGGATTGTTTATCTGTCCTATTTTCTATGAATGAATGTAAAACTGACTGTAAATATTTTTTTCTTTGAAAACTCACCAGGAATTCCATTTACAATAAATAATGTTTCATCCATCCATTACTTACATTTGACGTTATCAATGAGGCTCTTCTTTGAAACGCTGCAGATGATGTATTTAGCAAGTCAGTGATAAATGTCTCTCCAGCAGATCTGAAAGACAGTCGCCTTGTTGTGACCGCCTCAGTTGTTACAGGTGCAGCTGTTGTAGGTGCTGCAGTTGTAGGTGCAGCTGTTGTAGGTGCAGCAGTTGTAGATGCAGCTGTTGTAGGTGCTGCGGTTGGGATAAGCGATTTGTCAAATACTCACTAGATTAATTATTAATGACAAGCTGTATATTTCATTGCATTCAAAAGCATTGCCATTTTATGCAGGCAATATACTTACAAACTGCACGGACAGACTCTGGATCAACACCGAGCTCGGAGAGACTGTCATTCGCAGCGTCTATCAAGGTCTGTGCTACGTCAGCAGCCTGTGGGATTTCAGCATCCGGAGTGAACACAATGTCGACCACTGCTTCAGTATTAGACGTTCGTGTTGCCGCCGTAGCTGGTCTGCATTGTGAAAGAATATAATTTCAGCAAATTATAGACATGATTTATATATTTAATTTGTATGTGTCATCATTAAATCAAAATATTGGGAATGAAGACTATATGACTCTCAACATTTGAGATTTTACCTGAACTCACTGACACGAGAGTTGGAAAACATCGAGCCAAATCGGGCCATGTAGACCGAATTATACTGTAGGAATGAAGAAAATAGATAACATGAAAGAATTAGAAATACAGCAATCTCTCAAATTTTATTAAAAACTGCCATAACAAAAGACAAAAAAGATCACAGTGAGTACTGACCGAAGATAGAACTCTTGTCTCGAGAGTCATGAATTGACTGCTGCTTCTATCCATGAGTTGAGCTGTGAATGGTTCTGCCAAGGTTGCTGTGACAACAAAAACTGGTGCAGGTGCAGCTGTTGCAGGTGCAGCAGTTGTGCGGGCAGCTGTTGTGGGTGCTGCAGTTGTAGGTGCTGCAGTTGTAGGTGCAGCTGTTGCGGGTGCAGCTGTTGTGGGTGCAGCAGTTGTGGGTGCAGCTGTTGTAGGTGCAGCAGTTGTAGGTGCTGCAGTTGTAGGTGCAGCAGTTGTAGGTGCAGCTGTTGTAGGTGCTGCAGTTGTAGGTGCAGCTGTTGTAGGCGCTGCAGTTGTAGGTGCAGCAGTTGTAGGTGCAGCTGTTGTAGGTGCTGCAGTTGTAGGTGCAGCTGATGTGGGTGGTGCAGCTGTAGGTGCAGCTGTTGTGGGTGCAGCTGTTGTAGGTGCAGCAGTTGTAGGTGCAGCAGTTGTAGGTGCAGCTGTTGTAGGTGCTGCAGTTGTAGGTGCAGCTGTTGTAGGCGCTGCAGTTGTAGGTGCAGCAGTTGTAGGTGCAGCTGTTGTAGGTGCTGCAGTTGTAGGTGCAGCTGTTGTGGGTGCAGCTGTTGTAGGTGCAGCAGTTGTAGGTGCAGCTGTTGTGGGTGCAGCTGTTGTAGGTGCAGCAGTTGTAGGTGCAGCTGTTGTGGGTGCAGCTGTTGTAGGTGCAGCAGTTGTAGGTGCAGCTGTTGTAGGTGCAGCAGTTGTAGGAGCATTAGTTGTCGGTGCAGCAGTTGTAGGTGCAGCTGTTGTAGGTGCAGCAGTTGTAGGTGCAGCTGTTGTAGGAGCATTAGTTGTAGGTGCAGCTGTTGTGGGCGCTGCAGTTGTAGGTGCAGCTGTTGTCGTCGTTGTTGCACCTGGACTTGTTACTGCTATTTCAAGAAATATTAAATGATTACCGACACAAAGCTTACATTTTACTTAGTCATTGTGATTCATAGCTGATGCTTAGCTTACCCATTATAACCAGGAAGATTAATATAATCCGTGCCACAGCCATCTTTTTTGTTTTGGATCCCTACAAATTGATCAACGTAGGGGTTCAGTCACATAGGTACATGATGAAAGCTTCCATGTATTTGAAACTTTTTAAGTTGCATACTGTATTCAGTTTGAACATGACTATGGTCATTGTAGCAGTACGTTCAACTTACACAACATTCAAAGGGAAACATATATTTTTTCAAAACAGTGTCTCAAAGTATTCTAATCCTGAGTGACAGAGATTCTATACTTTGAGACAAGGTATGGAATACAACACACGTTTAACAGGAAACAAAATCCGAATTTTATAATATGTTATTGTTTTGTAGCTAAAGTAGTCAATATATATACATGTGCAATGCTAAGAAAAAAATAAAACGCTTGTTCCATAAACGTGATGAAGAGATAAAAAAACTAATAGAACTGGATTAAAAAATGAATATCAGAAAAAGACAATATCCCACGAAATGTTAAAAAAATGTTAGTAATAAGTGAAAATCTCTTCTGTAATCTTCAAAGTAAAGCAATGAAATACATAAATATCTTCAAAAAATCAGAATGTATGTATAGACACATTCAAACTCTTTCTCTTGATCTCTCTCTTTGACACACATGCAGAGACTATAAATATACAGAAATCTGTTTATTGACTTAAAAATATACTTACAGGAATCTGTCAGATGAAGACCAGAGATGAAACGTTGTGAATTCCCCTTTCTTGCTTACTTTGCACCTGGGATGTTGGAAACCTTACACTTGATGTGACAAATCACATAAATTACAGTCTTTTATAGGGACACGATCGAAAGCTAAAGACGTCACTCCCGAGTTAATTATCGTAAGCTATAATTGCTTTCAGATTCTTGGCTAAGTGTTTCCTTCTTTTGATCTATGAAACAAGTCTCATTCCATTTACTTGAAAGGAGAAGGAAGCTCCATCCACGTCACAGTAAATTAGGATAAAAAATATGTCTAAAGTATTTTATAAAAATATATGACAAAAGTACAAAACAATAATCCCCATTGAAGCTTAGCTACTTATAGACTGAAAAAGGTTTATTAGATCAATATTTTTTTTTGGTAAGAAGTGGTTATATTTAGTACATAGTGAATATCATCTGTTAATTAGATTATATTTCGTATTTTAACTAATGCAGCATATTTTAATAACAAGTAAACAGCAGCTGCATAATATAGTCATCACCTCGTTAAATGTAACATATTTAAAGACCTTCAATGTACTTCTGAAGCAGTTCCATGATAATCCTGGCTAGTATGAAGTATGAAAGTATGATATATGATTTCATTTTTAGATTTTTTTTACTCCTCCTACTTTTAGGAAGAAAACTATTTAAATCAACTTGACCTGTAAAAACAACATCAAATGCATTCATCGATTGATGACAATTTTATTGAAGCTTTTGACCAAATTGATATTAGCCCATTGATTGTGATTGTTGGAATGCATTACAGTTTTTTTCGATTGCTAAACGACAGTGGGCACAACTGGAGCCACATGTGCAAAACTCTAACTACAGTCTGCACAGCAGCAGTTCGTCATGGACCGAACTCTAGTTCGTTTTCATTGCTTGACCACAGTTTTCAAACCTCTACACATATCCATGACTTATCCACAACTTGCACAACACTGTGGATGTACAGCACTTTG
>BMAF01002127.1:0-49298 GCA_014132575.2 Gasterosteus nipponicus | reverse complement strand
GTAAGTTACGTATTATATTTTTCACTGTAGATGAAGCAGGTAAGTAATTCATTTTTTTCCCTCACTGTGGTTTTGAATGAACTGTGTAATAAAAGAAAGCGGTAAACAACATTAATTACTATTCTCACATAGCGCTCCGTTAGGACGGAGACTTTGGGCCCTTCAACGTGATCAAACACGCATTACACGCGCGTACGCACACACGCCACGACTCCAGCCAGCTGAAAAACATCTGGATATGCACAAGACCCCTCCCCTCCCCTCGTGCGGGAGGCCTCGATCCAACTCAGGTCAGCTTGCTCCAGCCGTGGCGCTACGGGCGGTGTAGTTGGAGCGCGTGCCTCCACTGTTGCTCACCCGGCCTCGCCTGCGGCCCAGCTCGGCCCCTTCGCTGGCTTCCCGATCCTGGCGACCTCTCTAGGCCTCCCCCGCCTCCCCCTCCCTAGCACCCCGCCTCCCTCCTCCTCCTCCCCAAGCAGCTGCAGGTGAACGTGGCCCAGCATGCCCCTGCCGGAAGCGCTTGTTCATGAAGCAGTAGATGATGGGGTTGACGCAGGCCGGAGTGTAGGACAGCAGGTGGATGTAGGAGATGGGCGCCTGGTCAGGCGGTGAGCCGAGCGCCGGTCGAACGCCTGCCACGCAGCGTTGACCACGAAGACGGAGTCCAGCACAGGAAGAAGAGGAAGACGATGACCAGGGCATACGGATCACGCTTCTTGGCCATCAGGTTGGAGGAGCTGCCGCACTTCACGCCCTGCCGCCCGACCTCCCGCTCGGCGGCCGGCGTGATGTTCTTCTTCTTGGAGGGCTGCAGGTAATAGCCCGTCGCTGTCGCGGGTTTGATGCTGCGGTGCTGAGCTGCCTTTCTGCCCGGTGGAGGAGGAGGGAGGAGGGAAGGAGGAGGAAGGGGGTAAGATCAAAGAAGAGACTGGAGTGTCAGACTCTTGCGGTTTCCTCGGCAGTGTAAAACAGTCAAAGTTGTTTCTGCCAAGTAGGACCTGTAAGTGGAAGACTTTTTAAAAGCCAGGGATGCTTTTCAAAAGACAGGGCGTTATGTGTCAAAGTCAAAGGATAAGTCTGGTTGTGTGACGTGTTTCTCAGAAAGGACCAAATCTAACGGGAATCATAGAAAAGTAATTCCTTTTTTGTTCTTTTAGTTCTATATTTTAATCCAGCCTGTTCATTTTGAGTCTGCTGTAAACTTGAGCACTAAATGTGTATCAATGAACCCTAAGAAAATGCACCTTTTAACCCTGTTTCAGTGACCTTTGCGAGAATCATGGCACACGTCGCCAAACTTTTACCTTTAAAGAAAAGGGAGGCAAGCTGCATTTTCCGTTCTGTGTTCATACCTCTGCTAGATTTCCTGCTGGACAGCTCGAAGGTGATGCCTCGGTAGAAACTCGCGGGCAGATGAGTGGTGGCCGTCATCATGATGATGCCGGGGACCAGGAAGACAGCAGCACCAGGGACACGTACCTGCCAGGGACAATTCAGGAGCATTAACTGTTGTTTAAATCAACACCGAGGCAAATATTATAATCCTCTCCCCTCGAGTCTAGACTAATGTCCTCACCACGGCGTAAATATTTATATTAGATTGGATTTGTACTTAGCTTGTATATTCTCTGCATTATTTTGCCCCCCACACACACACTATAACAATTTTCATCTGGTCCCTAAAAGCACTTTGACCGTGTCTGGTTTTCAAATGTGCTGCTGTGAATAAATCAACCTGACAAATGCACTTTTCCTTATTTATTCGTTTAAACGCTGGGCTTTTTTTGTTTTGAAGGGTCAGCTCTGCCACGGCGCCCCGCTGGTGACGGCTCACCAGGACTGCTGGATGACGTCGTTTGGGCCCACACCAGGCGGCACATGTACCAAAAAGCTGTTGTGGCGCGTGAAGGGCTTGAGGCCGCTGGAAACTACAGATGCAACAGCATCACGGCGAAGGACGCCACCCAGGTGGCGGTGATGACCTTATGGCGGATTTGGTCTGCCACGCCCCGGAGGTCATGGAGCTAGATGGCGCTGTAGCGCCCAGGAGATGGCCACCAGGTTGAACGTGGAGGACGCCACCGAAGACGCCTGCGCGGATCGAGAAATAAAGGGCAGGACGACGTAACTGGCGCAGTTAAAGTACGAGCAACGAGGCGCTTAGCTTAGCGTAGCGTAGCTTAGTGAGAAGCGTCCAGGTGAAAATACAGAGAGTGGCATCAAACTCAAATTAGGTTGATTTCCCCAAACTGCAACTGTTCCTTTATAGGCAACCATCTTGCTTTCTGTTGTTTCTGGTCGGCCTCCTCACAACATCTGGACACATCAGGGCCTGTGATGCTATGGCCCATTCATTTTGTGCGACATTAGATTACACATTGAGGTACATCCTGCACCGTAACGACGGCCACGAGTTAAGATGAATTCCAATTATCGCCGCGTGCGATCCAAAAGCGAAGCGACGCGTAGACGGTAAACACGCGGACGGATGGGGAAATAATCCTGATCCGATCTCACTAACCGAGCAACAGAAGTAAGGGAGAAATTTTAAATCTGATTTCTGGCGGACCTGTAATGGATGAGGGCTGTGCTGACTGTACCTTTGTCCAAAGCTCCCCGGTGAGAAGAACTTCAGGCATTTATCAAAATCACAAGCAAACTAATGGCCTGACAGTTGTTCCACGTTTCCGGATCGATTGTCCCTCTGCTGTTTATTGCCAGAAAACGGTTCTGAAGGCAGAGAACTGGGAGACACTTTTATATAAATGACACTGTCGCCGTTGGAGTGTGACCTAACCGCTGATGCTTCAGAAGTCCAGTGACGGGGTCTTTTGTCTTTCTGAACCGATTTGATTTGCCTCCGTCTGACTTAAGTGGGTCAGGTTGTGCTGTTTGCTCGTGCTGAGCCGTCTTATGCTCAGCCACTGTATCTTACGTCACACCTCTGGGAATCGCATACCGGACCACGTTGGGGTCGGCTGCTCGTACGCACGCGCCTCGGGCGGCGGCTGGAAGTGCGACTTTTTCCCTCCAACAGATGCGACCGTGAAAACGGCCTTTAGTGTCGAACTCTGCACATCAGACGGCGTCATTGGCGCTTGCGGTTGAAGCTCAGACGGCTCAGGCCTTTGAAGTTCTCCTCGAAAATGACCCTGTTGAGATTTGATTGTTTGTTTGCAATTGGCCGTATTTCCATGTATCCAAACTACTCATTATAGACCTCGTCTGTTAACATTCAGGAGGATGAATAAGCAGCACAAGCAACGTGCAGGAGACGACAGATTTTACATAAGAAATGCAACAAAAAAAAACAGTTTTTAGCTCAATTTTAACTCACTAAATCACCATAAACATTTTTCCACGAAGGACACGGCCAAAGATGACTTCCTGTCGATGACTCACAATCCAGAGTTGAATAATATTGGATTGGTTAGAAATGAGAATCAGAAGGCAACAGAAGAGAACATTTTTTACACATTTGGACGCATAGCTTGAAATATTCTGGAATTTATTTACTCTAATAAATTGATTAATTCTGTGAATCTTATCTTTGGATGTTTGGATCCACAATGGATGAGGAATATTGTCCAAAATCACGTGACATTTGTCATTTAAGTTTAAAAAACTGCATGATTCAACATTGAAGATGATTTAAAAACAAAAAAAGGCCACAATGGAGCCCTCACCCATGAAGTACATGACCAGCTTGCACATGCCGGTGCCGAAGATAAAGTCCCTCATGAGGTTGGGGATGAGGGTGAAGGGGATGCACACCAGAGAGACCAGCAGGTCGCTGACGGCCAGAGACAGCAGGAAGAGGTTGGTGACGGTCCTCATGCGCCGGTTCCGCACCAGGACGGCGATGATGAGGCTGTTGCCCAGGAGGCTGAGGAGGAAGATGAGGCTGTAGAGGACGATCCGCACTGTCTGGTTGATGTCTGAGAGCAGCGGGGAGACACATGAGTGCACAAACACATAAACTCCGGGCCCCTCGTTGTGAAAATGGGTGCTATTTTTACCCGCGCGCTCCCTCTCCCTTTTTTTATATTGTGTTCTTAAACATTACAAATACATCCCAACACTTCTTGGATGTTCATATCTGTTCACTTATAGACAGTCAATTTGAGGAAAGCATCCATCACCATAACAAACCTACTGAAATTGTAATAAATTGCATTTTGGGGATTTTCTCCAAAGAAAAGCGCAAGCCGTGTTTCATTTAAAGTCTTGCGCCCATTGCGCGTTTAGGTATTTCAGTTGGCATTGTGGGGAAAAAAACAACAACCGTGTTCACTGACAACGTGTCAACAGCACGCGGCTCCGTGGAGGAACCGAGCCGTGAGCGCGTAATGCGCATTGACGCGACGAGACAGTCGCTCTTTTGGCACAAAGACACTTTTGGTGGCATTTGGAACAAAACGTCACATTCCTGAATCCAATTCAGGCCGGGATGTTCTATACATGCGATGTTTCACTTTAACGTGCAGAGGATCAATTCTCCTTACCTTTAGGTTCGGGAGAAGGTTCTTGCTCGCTCTCGCACTCGGAAAAATTCTTGATTCCAAAATTACATAAAATCCTGTTCAGGTCAGTCGAGTTTAGGAGCATGTCGTGTATTGTGAACGTCTCCATGTTGCGCTCTCTCTCTCTCTCTTCCCCCGAGTTAAACCACTCATATGAGGGGAACCGCGCGCGTCATGCTCTTTTCACGAAAAGAAAATGCTCCGAATTGGTGAGATGCGTCCCAACAGGTCGTCTAAGGCGGGATTTTTTTTTTTAAAGAAAAGGAGAAATATTAATAATGGTCCCTACAAGCTCCCGCGCGCTCCCGGTTTGGTGCGCTGCTCTCCACTCGTGCTCAGCGTTTCCATCCACTGACAGCATGCGCACGGGTTGCATTCCTCATTGCTCCAGCCCGCCTTTAGGGTTTGTGACAGTCAGCAGCCCCCCCCCGACCCCTCCCCTCTCTCACCCACGCCCCCTTCTTCTAAAATAAATAAATAAAATAAACAGTCATAACCTCAACACCAATAAAGATGCTGCGCACGGCAAAATCTCTCCATTGAGCATTCTGCGTTGTGCTTTATTATGACTCCAGATGTGTCGAATTGGACTGTGTGTAAATGTCAGAGTGTCCCGGGCCATGCATGTTCTGCACTGCGTCCATAGGCCATCCGCGCTCCCGTGACACATTTCAAAGCACGCCATTGCCTGCAGTGGCGTTTCATGTAAACATGTCAGCAGCAATATGGGAGTTCGTTGACTCGTGCTGTAATTGTTCTGATGTGTGCAGAGATGCGGTGTCATCAGGGGCCGAATAACGCCAGCTCACAATACGGCGTTTCTCTCCCTGCAAGAGTGGGAAATAAAAATAGTAATAATGTTATTATAAGCTCCTCGAGTGAAATGGGAACTAGCTATTTGCATGTGAGAGAAACACGACGGTTATGTGTGGTGCATTTAACATAAGAGATGAGTTTACAATAATAGTTTCACCACTTTTCCACAACAGATGCATCTTAATTGCCTAGAAAACTGCAGTTTCCAACACGTGGTGGCCTCATTATGCTTAAAGCGACCTCTGTTAGTAATTTAAATGTATATTATATTTATTTTATTCGAACAAACCATGCAAGTGTACCCAACATTGTATTGGTGTAGTTGAGGTAAAACTATATTTGTTACATTACTATTTGTTTGGTATCGTCATTTCTAACAATCGTGCATTTTATTTTGTTATCTGATCATAAGGAAGTCATATCAAGGAATAAGCTGTTGGATGGATGCAGTGAGGTAAAAAGTGCAGTATTTCCATTTGCATGAGTTGAGGTAAAAAAGGAGCTAAATGAAAATACTGCACGTGTATAACTGAGTTTGAAGGCCAGCAGTTCTTGAGTAATGAACTTTTTTTTTTTCAAATATGATATCAGCAATATTCAAGTACTGCACTCAACTACAGTGTTCAGCTACTTTTTTTTATTGCAGTATTTCAATCAGTGTGACAACACCGACTTTACCCGAAAGCTCATCACCTCGGAACCAAAGTACCCAGCCCTTGTCCCCCTTCCCCCCCCTTAACCCCGCGCACCGACGCTCCCCAGTTGCTAAGTAACCCCTGCAAGAGAGGCTGCTGCTGCTGCTGCTGCTGCTGCGGCATCAACCGGATGCTGCCGACGCTCGATAACGTCGAACCGGACCGTTTCCCACGCAGAACCCCGCGGCGAGGAGGATGGACGACGGCTCCGAGCTGTCGCTGAGCGTCGCGCACATCGTGCGGCGGCTGAAAGGAAGCCACCTGCACGCGCAGATAGAGAGGCGAGCCAAAGTGAGTCCGCGCGAGCTAGCTTAGCTAGCATGTGGCTAACGAGAGCAGCTTACGTTGTTGTGCCCGTTTAAAAAAAAAAAATATATATATATAGATATATAGATATTTTCTTTTTAATTTATGCCTTTTCGTTTTGTATTCTCTGTTTTAATGTCCCGCAGGAGTGTTTGCATCAACCCGAGATCCGGCTGGATTCCCTCAGAGAGGACGTGCGCAGGTTTCTCAGGACGTCAGGTGGGCGCGTCACTGATCGCTCGTGCCCGATTCTCATAAAACAGTTCATGACAACTGACGTGTTCTGTTCTGTTGTCTATGTTTCACAGGCTGGGAAAGGCAGCTTCAGAATGCGGTGTACCGGGAACTGCAGGTGTAAGTTCCCCTCAGTCTGCTGCACTTTATTGGAGGGCATAATATATATATATATATATATATATATATATATATATATATATATATGAATAACTGCATTCACGATACATCGTTACACCGATGATGCAAAGTTGCTCTTTTATTTTTTTATGTTTTACCAATATTTTGCATTGTGACCTGCAGCTTACGTTCATTCTTTGTCTTTATTTTGTCTTCTGTCTTTTTTTAATCCACCTCCTCCTTTGAGTAAAGTTGTCATCAGGTGCTCATAAGTTATTTGGGCTCCCGAGGAAGGGGGGGGAAACATTCTTACCGGCTACATAATAATCCAGACGTACGTCCTTTCAGCTTTATTAAGATCAAATAGCCAAACGGATGGAACGCGCTTTGAATCCTTTGAAAGACCCCCCGAGCGTAACAACCCCCCTCCGCCCTGGGGCTCAGGCTGGAACATGCTTTGCTCTTAAAGGATGACATAGAACTTTGACTAATGCCCCCTTCTTTCGCCCGTTAGTCACCTCCATGTCCTCTCGTAGGTGTTTAGATTAGTTTGAATGCTGTTTAATGCACTGGGACCCTGAGTCATCCAACATGCCCTGAGCGTGCGTAGCAGGGGAAATGACATGAGACGGTCCGTGCGCCCGCCTCTGACTCATCTGCGCGATGCCGCTGACGGCGAATGACAACCTCGAAAACTTTCCATTTGCCCATTTCGACAGCTCTCCTTTGTTTTTAGGACTTTGAAGCGGTTCTCCATAGCGCTGCGTTCAATAACGCGCCTCTCGTGTGTTTGCTCGTTTCCAGCCAGCGGCCCCCGAGCCACCCGGCGGCTCCTCTGGAGCATCTCAAAGAGCCGCTGGCCTACATGCGCAAGGCACAGGTCAGTCTTGTCTCTTCATATCTCCGTCACGCCCCGCTCTCCCCTTCTACCTCTCTTGACGGATGACTTTTTTTTTGTTGTTGTTTGTTCTGTTTTTTGAATGGGTCAGTCATATGTAACGTGTGTGGGTGCTGTCTCACGCAGGCCTGCTGGGAGAAGCGTGTCCTCAAAAGCCTGAACAGCATGAGTGCGGAGCTCGGCGTGCCTCTGGCTCGCATGGTAACTCAAACATTGTCAATCGCATCTGACAGGCAGCAGCAGCAGTAGTGTAGGTAGCTTATGCTTCAGCTTCTCTCCAGGCAAAGGCCTCCATCGTTGCAGTGTGAAAGAACGTTACCGTAAGCAGTGCTTCTGAAGCTATAGACCGAAACATGCAGTTGGTGGGGGATCAGTTTTTTATTATTTGTGCACACGCTTGTGATGTACGCTGAAATATCTCCCTCTTCCCGCAGAGGCCCGCAGCGGAGCAGAAGGAGCTCACCAGCAAATGGAACGAGATGGGCACGGATGAACCAGGTCTCCAGACGTTCCCCCGGGGAGGGGAGGGGAGGGGGCTTTTATGCATGATTAGTGTTGATGTGTCATCTCTCGACCACGGCCACGTTGGCTTTAGTGTCGGTCCAGGAGAGCTCGCCTTCTGAAGCGTTGACGTGGACAACGGGCCGCTCAGCTGGATCATTTGATGGTTTTCAGGGCCCGGCTCACGTGTTCGGTTATTCATCCCTAAAGACTCGTCTGAAAGCCTCTCAGCGGGCCGACCGTCTGCACGCCACGCCGGTACATTCGCAAAGGACGCGGTCGCGGCGCGTCCCATAACAGACGCTATCGCAGCCCGCTGCCATTTCATAACATTTAGGATGTGCAGTCGCGCGGCTGTAAACACTTTGGACTGTGAACACAGAAGCTGTCCAGACCCAGACCCCCCCCGCCCCCCCCCACAACCCCTCCCTCCTCCTCTCCGTCCCCTCCCTCCTCCTCTCCGTCCAAACCGAGTGTCACAAACGCGGTGCATTAAGACGTTGATGAATGTCTTTGTCTGCCCACAGATCTCACTAGCTTCAGGCCTGTGTTTGCCCCCAAAGACTTCCTGGAGGTAAGCGCATTTCCTTTCCTTTTTTTCCTCGAACCTTCAGCGCTCCGTGACAGAGAGGCTGAGCGCCCGCGTGCCGCGCGGTGGCTTTCTGCACAGGTGCTAATCAGCCTGCGCAATCCGAATTACGACAGCAGCGAGGACGTCGGCGTCAGGAGCCACTGGGGACTCATCCAGGTTCCCCTCGATGTCAGGGACATCCCGCAGCTGGTAGGGGGGCGCACGTCTGTCCGCGATTAAAGCGCATTTAACCGCCTTTAACCGCATATCCTACAAAAGCTGTGTCTTTTTTTTTCTTCTGTACTTTCAGAGACGGGCCTACGCAGAGCTGAACCTGACCACCGGGCAGCTGGGCATCGACGACCACGCACACATCCATCCAGGTACGGCTGGACGGATGCATGCACCTTCGCCGTCGGGGAGGGAATCTGATTTATTCCTTTTGGTAAATTTGCAGCTGCAGCCCGTGAGCGGAGGGTGGGTTATAACCAGGGAAAAGCCGGCCCACTTGTGTACAAAAGGCATGGACCTAAAATGGGCCGACCAGCGCATCTGGAGCTCGGGAAATAAAACATTGTGTCGGCGAGAAGCTGAGCTGAGCTGAGCAGCTGCTGCCAGCGGCTTAGTATTTAGAGGGAGGGTGTAGGGGGTGCAGGGGGTTGATTTTTATCAAGCAACTCTTGGCAGGAAAGCAAACTATGCCCGTTGAACGGCTTCTGCATCCCGTCCCCATGACAATAAGAATGCATCGCGTCATTGCTGGATCATTACCAGTGGCAATACCGGTTTAGAAATTGGCCGGCTTAAATAGATAAGCGTCTTCTTTTTATCCAAGGAAATAGGAAATAGGAAATGCAATGGCCTATAGAGGATGATCAGTAATAACGAGAGATGAGACATCCGCTCGGCGGCGCTTTTTAATTTTACACCTGAAACTTATTTTCATCCTCGCGGTAGTTAATCAGAAATAACCAAAATAAATGTGTTTACCTGATGAACTCCCGGGGTTTAATGGCGTGTTTACCGCTCGAGGCCCCTCCCGTGCCACGCGGCCGCCTGGGTTCTCTCACACAATATCTCTGTTAAGTCCACGTATTGACATTGTTCCAGCCTGGTGTTTAGACTTTAAATAGAATCGTATCCACCGTCTCCGTCCTTGTAAATCAAACAGATAGCATTAGTTTGAAGAAGTGAGCCGCTAGCGGGCGATTAATAATCTGTGTGCTGCTCTCTCTCTCCCATTCTCTCTCTTTATTTATGTGCAGACTTGTTTGAAAATGAGTATCTTCAAATCGGGAAAAAAGGTCAGTGTCTTTTTAATTCGCCTCTAAACGTATCGCCGTAAATGGCTCTTTTGTTATTCCCGGTTCGTTAGCCAAGGCGATGCATGAATGCACCAGAGACATGCGAGCAAGTATTCCCCCCCCCCAAAATCTGAACCAAGAGCACCAACCGGGCACCGGGAGTGTCAATGCATCTTTATTATTCATTAGTGGTAACTGGGTGTTAAGTGAAGCCAGTGTTCTGTAATCTCGTGCTTTGTGGAGACGGTTGAACATCTGGGGTTTATTTGCATGTGATGTATATTTGGAAGTATTCACAGATCACAAATCAAGATGCTCGTGGTGGTGCAGGGAATTAAACCATTCTTTAAATCGTCCCTCTCTGCTGCTCAGGTGCAGTAATCAGCACTTCGTTGTTGCATGAACCTGGCTGAGGACACCAACCAGGGCCGCTGTGTTCCAGGCCGAGTGTTGAGTGCACTCAAATGGGAAATTTAAGAGTGCGAGGAGCGCGTTGGTTTATGTTATGACTGGGCCGCCACCTTAAGTCGAGGGGGCCGCGTCTTTTTGGCTACTGTCACAACAGAGATTTAGGGGCAGAATGCACATGTGGTTTCCAGAGTGTTTCTTAGTCATAGTTCTGTAATTACCAGCGATGTTTTTGGAGCACGTGGACGTGCAGCGACGGCGGGTCCGGTCTTTGGGTTTAATCGGCGTCTCGGCACATTTGCAGCTGATTTCATGACTTATCTTATTGTTTTTTTGGATGCAAGTCCCATTTGGCGGATGTTTTATTGCTGTGTTGATGGCGGTCCTCCTCTCCCAAGTTTAACTTGAAGAAAACAAACCTCTTTGCGGTTCTGGCGCTGTGGTTGTGCGGCCAGTGAAGATGTCCAGGTGTTGCTTTTCCCAGCTGCTGTTTGCACACATTATATAATCTTCCCGGCAATCCACGAGGCGTTCTGTGAATTCAGATGCATTCTTGGTTGGCATGTCAACTTCACTGTGCTAAATAAAATAGTAAAGTATATTTGATTAAATCATTATTAGTTACTTAACTAATTGAATTGTGTTATTGATTTCAATTAATAAAAAATATCATTTTGTCATATGTTTTTATTTGAGTTAAATTCAATTATATTTAACTTATTTATCAATTTAAAATGCTTTAAACATAATTAATTAATTAATAATATAATGTATTTATTTTATTGTATTCCATATAACGTCATTTAATTAATTTAAAATTATCTTTTTTTTTTTTTTAGTAAATCTAATAAAATGACTAACATTTCAGCCCCAATGGGGACATATAGGCTGTCCATGTCTCTTTGTGTCCTTTTTCTTGTTGTTGGGCCTTGACTTCTTCTTCTCCCTTGGGATCTAGTGGTCGTGGAGCAGGACAGCGGGCGGCGCAGCAGTACAGCAGACAGGGCTGCTCCACCGGGCCTGCGTGCAGACCTGTGGGCCCTCATCCTTAACTCTAACAACCAGCCCCCCAGGTACACACACACACACACACACACACACACGCTGTTAACCTGCCTGAGCACACACAGCTGCAGTGATTCCCAAAACGGCGTGTTTACTGCAGGGCGAAGTCTTCCCAGTCAGCGGTCGGGTCCTTTTTTCTTTCTTTTCTTCAGGACCTCCCGTGGATTCGTCCTGTTCAGTTTGTGTCACCGTGGAAACACGCTGGCACCTGTGTTTCAAGCCACCGTCCTGTTTCTCCTCACCGTGTGTACGAATGCGTCCCGCCCGAGTCTCCCGTTGGGCCCCCCGGGGTTGATAAAAGTATTCCCGGGAGGGGGTCTGTTTTTATAAGTGTTTCTCTTTTGGCAGAATGGACGTGAGGTGTCGTCCATTGACGCTGTCCACGCTGTCCACGCTTACTTTAATGCGTCCCGCCGGCCCCGTTAAAGCGGCCGTCTCCGCTTCCGTCCCCCGTCCCATCGCCCGCGAGCGCTCTCCCACCGGAGACACGTCTGAGTTTCACCATGTGTCCGGAAGACCAGAGACCCATCCGTTAAGCGGCGTTTAATCCTTCTGTCGTCGCAATACATAAACTTCACTTAGCAGTTATGTCTCCTTTTTTTCACCCAGCGTAGAGAACTGGATTTTGATTTTGTCCAGGCGACACGAGTACGGGGAGGAACGCCCGTCGGGTCCGTCCACAAAGCTCGTTCGTCAAGGAGGCCGCACGCGTCGGGCTGTGGATGTGAAAACCTGTTGGATGCTTTTTCTGTTTCAGGACGCGATGCATTACGAACAGCTGACGGCCGGAGTGGTGCAGCACGACCTGCTGGTGGACAGCCTCATCTATAAGGCACCCACGCGCCTCCCGTCAACATCTTACCGCCAGTTGGTTTTGTTCAAGTGAATTTGAGGTATTTCCTGATGATCTGTATGTGTATAGTTCTATACATGTATAGAATGCGCTAAAATGTGTTTCTAAACCGCCCCCCCTCCCCCTCTCCAGGACGTGAAGCTCACCGCCAGTAACGACGACTACTACTTTGTGTTTGAGGATTTCCTCTATCAGGTAGGGCGCGCTCTCACAGGTCAAGGGTCAAGTGTGACTCACTGTAACGGAGCTTCTCGTTCTTTGTCTACGTCACATTTCCATTAATTAGCTGACTCCTACCTAAATATTATCCTACTTACTGAAATTAATGGCTTTATTTATCAGCATCTCTCGCAAAAAGTTACACGTCTTCCCAAAATATCCAATGCGATCGCTGCTAGCGGACAGTTTTTTTTTTTTTTTAGCTCCGGTCGGGCCCCGATCCCAGGAAAGCCTCCAACCTGTGGCTTTTTGTTCGGGGTAGTCGGCGCTCTGTTTGCACATCGCCGCAGACTCGGCAGCCGGTTCATTCAGTCGCCGCGTCGTGCTCCCCGCCGGGCCGACCAATGAGGACGGAGCAAGAACAAAGCTCCGGTATCGCGCTCCGTGTTGGCCGACGATAAGAGTCGCTAAGGCGGCGAAAGAATCCACTCTCTAACCGCACTCGATTAGACAATATCGAGGCAATGAAGTGAGCCGTACGCGTAAAACATGTCCATCGCGTTTACCTCAAACAGCTCATGCATTTATTAACCTTTTGGACCCAAGTAGTCCTCGCTCGGCAGTCTAGACGCACGCTGCAGGCCGCTGCTTTTAATCAACGCTGCTAAATGGCTGACGTCTTATTTCTCTCCCGGAGAGATCCCCCCCACCCGCTGCATAATTCATCTGAAGTGGCCGCTGGAAACCAAATCTCCTCTCAAAAGACCCGAGATGTCTGAGGCGGGTAATGGAAAGAGGTCCCTCCGTACGGACGCTTTGTGAAGCGTCCTCGCGGTCATGCGTCACTACCTCCTCAAATATGACTCCACTATTCCACTTTAAACCCTGATCTGAAATATTGCATATTTGAATGAGTTTGCTCACCTACTTGCAAACGTAGTCTTTGTTAAGAACAACGATCTATTACTTATTAAATGGCACATTCACTGTAAGTAACTCAAGAAATGCCACGCGTGCGTTTAATGTAGCCTATTGTTGAATAGAAAGATATTTGACAGAAAAAGTCAAATATGAGTTTCCCGGGCTCCTGCATTGAAGCGATCAGTCGGCGGTTCGGCCGGCAGCTGGAGCTCATGGCGAGCTCTGCGGCTGCGATGCTTTAATGGAAATAAAAGCAAAAGCGCTCAAGGCCATCAAAAGAACAGTGTATCAGCCTTTGATTCCCTGTTGTCAGGCAGAGGATTATGCTCCATTATGTGCATGTAATCCACACGTGTGTGTGTGTGTTACAGGTGTTGCTGTGTTTCTCCCGAGACACCGCCGTCCTGGAGCACTTCAAATACAACAGCGCCACTCCTCCCCGATCCTTCGTCCAGGGTGAGATGATGCGGCCTTCAGCACAATGAGCACGCGAACGCCGCCGGGTGACTCGAGGCGACGCGGCAATGTGATTGTCATGCGGGTTACTGTACCCCCCCCGCCATCCCGCCCCCGTGCTGCAGGTCTTAGTTATTGATCGATCCGTCTGTCTGTTTAACAGGGAAGGGAGAGGATGAGGAGTGTGCTGTTGTTTATCCTCCCAACGGTGAGCGCGCACATTTACGTCATGTCCTTTTTTATACAGAAAACAACACTTTTAATAAAACTTTTTAATAAAATATTTTACATTGACATGTTTAAGAACGCTTTGATCTCCGGTTTTGAGACCGTGTACATGTTTGAGAGTGAGATTAATGAACAACTGTTAAAAGGTCACTTTGGGACGCTTCTTTTGTTGTTTTGTTTAATTGTCGATTTAATTTTTTTCCAAATGTATGAATTTGAAAATCCTATTTCCACAGGAGTCATCCCCTTTCATGGCTTTTCAATGTATGGTGAGTGTTGAACCCGTTTGTTATTGCACTGACTTGCCGAAGATGACTGCAACAGAACTGTATGAGCTGTGCGTGCGTGTTTGTGTTGCTCCGCAGTGGCGCCTTTGTGTTTCTTGTACAACGAGCCATCAAAGCTGTACAGCGTCTTCAGGGAAATGTACATCCGCTACTTCTTCAGGCTGCACTCCATCTCCTCCTCTTCCTCGGTGAGCTCCTTCCGTCCTTTCCTTCCCTTCCATCGCGACCGCCGCACCAACCCTCCAGATTAAAAACCCTTCTGCCCCCCCCGTACTGCCCCACAGGGGGTCGTGTCCTTGTGCCTGCAGTTTGAGCGGCTGCTCCAGACACACCTGCCTCAGCTCTTCTACCACCTGCGACAGATCGGGGCGCAGCCGTGAGTAGCCGCCTCTCCTCTCTGTGACTCACCCCCCCCCACACACACACACACACACACACACACAGCTTATTTCTATTATGTGCCTCTGCCACCTGGTGGTGAGTTTCTGCCATCACAATTCCCTAATTAGAATAAAAGCCTTTGCTGACGCTGGATCCCTGCGGTGTGGCGGTTCTGTGTCCCCAGGTTGCGTATAGCCTTTAAGTGGATGGTCCGGGCCTTTTCCGGCTACCTCTCCACTGACCAGCTGCTTCTCCTGTGGGACCGGATCCTTGGATACGACTCCCTGGAGATTGTCGCAGGTGAGGGGTTGTTGCACTGTAAGCGTTTGATGTTTAATGGACACTGTTCTAATCTCCCACATCCCTCGCTTATCTTATCTTGTATTTCCACACACAAACGTCCTGCAGTCCTTGCGGCCGCTGTGTTTGCCTTCCGCGCTGAGAACCTGATGGAAGTGACGTCCTTGGGCTCAGCCGAGGTATGTCTGTCTCACATTAGACGTGTGTGTGTGTGTGTTTGACACTTCAATCCTCTCCCCGTCCCTCACATACTCCTGGAAGGCTGCAAATAGCCGTTAATGACCAGCCAGCACCGGTAACCCGGTCTCCTGCGTGCACATGTCTGAGAAATGCCTGGCTGGACACTTCAGAACCCTCAGCCGCCTCACGGCCGTCCCGCTTCCCCCGAAAAGAAGCGCCGACGTTATTTCACGTGGGGTATCTGGGCGAGGCAAAACGGACTTATTAAATAAGCCCGAACTCTCGTCATGCACATTCGGCGTTAAGGCAACCTGCAGGTGGGTCGGGGGGCCTCCTCACCTGCGTTGCGTTGTCATAGTAACCGGTAACGTTATTCCCGCGTGTGTCTGCGTTTGCACGCCGCGCCCTCTCGCATCGCATGACTGGAAAACCGAGAGTAATCCATACGATGACCCCCCCTTCCCACAATGTGATGTAGCTGATGTGCCGGCCGGCGATATTTGCTCGCTCATTTACCACCTGCCCCCCCGAGCAGAGAGACGATATCATAACATACTGCTCCTTACCTTATATTTAGAACCTCAGGCCCAGCGTTGAAATATTAAACCGTCTCTGTAAACATGATAGGGTCCCTAAATTTAATCTCCCACCGATCCCATTAGGACAGGGACAGTAATGGATTGTCAGCAAGGATTGTCGCTTCCTGCATCATTGTGCACGGCGTCTTTTTTTCAAAATGCTGTCCTGCCCTTTTTTTGTAATGTAGAAATACGTCTCTCCAGGAGGAGCGAGGGTTTTCGTGTGTGATCGCTTTGGAGGACCGGGGAGTTTAGGTGACCAGTCTTTATTTGCACACTGCAGGCCGTCCTCGCCGACCTCTCGACCCTGAAGGTCATGCCGCTCATCCAGATCTTTCTCTTCGCCACTGCCATCTGAGGAGCGGCGGAAACTCACAGCGTTGGCGGTGGTCCAGCGCGGGGTACCCGGGCCTCCTGCATTTCTGCCAAACCGCAGCACGCTGATAGAGAATAACCCATGTTGTTAGATAGTGTATACCGCATGTAGGTGCAGCCTACTAAGCAGTACGGTTGAGCTAACCCCCCCCAAGCCATATGCTCCGCCGGGAAGGCGATGCGCCCCGCATGAAGCAACTATGTGTTTGTGCCATAGCAGCGTGCAGAGATGGGACAACAGGAACCGAGCCGGGCTAATGGAGTGTTGATTGGCGCTTGCGATTCGGTCCTGCTCCGGAGCTCCTGCTTGTTCTCCCGCTGTTAATGATGCCGTCGCCGACGGATGAGGAGATCGGAAAGCGTTGGCGTGCGCTGACGCGTTGAGTGCATCAGTCAAATTGTACAAACTTGATTAATATGTAACTGTATGTATGTTAGAAGCTGCTGCGTGTGCACATCATTTATTGTATTTATGAAGAAATTGCATATTACTGCTTGAAGGGCATTTAGCACCTGCAGTGCCAGTATTTCATTAATTTTGTATTTATACTTCTGCATTGAATTTATGAACGTATTCCTCTGTTACAGCTATGCAGTACGTACAGCGTATTCCACCTTTGAATTGAATGCAATCGAATCATTTCTTCTCCTAATTCTTAAAAGTATTATTCATCCGCCAATGTCTTCCATCCAACCCATTCGATGTCCTCAAATAACACATTTCTCAAAATGAGATGAAATTGTTCCATTGAGGATGAAATTGTTCCATCCTCTTGGATGATTGAATAAAATCTTTGAGAGCTTGGACCTTGACATTTGCTTTGTAGCCTTTGAGTCATTTTGTT
Organism: Gasterosteus nipponicus; assembly: GCA_014132575.2. Taxonomy (NCBI): domain Eukaryota; kingdom Metazoa; phylum Chordata; class Actinopteri; order Perciformes; family Gasterosteidae; genus Gasterosteus; species Gasterosteus nipponicus. Next base: position 32,294 of record BMAF01002127.1, on the reverse strand, counting down.
GATATTTCCTCTTCCTCCCTGAATAAATAGTTGTTTCACAGTTAATGTGCTAAATATTTCAGAAACTGGTCGCAGTCACTCCTGGAAAAGGCTGAAAAAAGGTAAGGTGGCGGGTGGAAGCATCGAGGGGAGTCGACCTGCCGCCCCCCTCCCACATGTAGCATCTGCTCTATTCCTCCCTCGTTGTTCCCCCACCCGCTTTCTGTCAGCTCGTATCGAATTATGCTGTTCTTCCCTTTCGCTCTCTCCCTCTCTCCCTCTCTCCCTGCTGCGTCTCCCACCTGTTCACCAGGACACCCACGGGTGCATGTTTTTATCACCCCCACTCCTCCTAAGCAGCCCTTACCTGCCGTCACTCCTGGAGGGGTCGCCGATGGGTGCCACATACCTGTAAACCTCTATCCTAAAAGGCTTTCAGAGGTTAAAATGAAATACTAATGAAGAAAACATCCGGATATGAGTAAATTTAAGTTATTCAGTATGAAACGACATAACGCAGAGAATGTTTTAGAATGTATGAGAGGTCGACCACTAACCCTCAGTGGGTGGAAAAGTTGATTTGGAAAAAAGTAGGAAAGCGGCGCGGGTCATTTCTGTAAGGGGTCCCTGACCGGGACACCTGAGCGTACATAAAACTGCAGTCTGTAATAAAGTCTTTACTGCGAGCAAAGGAGTCTTATTTCCCCCTAGTCTGTCTGCGCTGTTTTAAACAACGCTGCTGTCTAAACAATGTCTGTGAAGGCAGGTTTTCCTTAAGCAAATGCTGGCTACTGTATTTCTTTATTGACAGATCTCATCTCGACAGAACAAATGTATGTGCATTTCTTTTTAATCAAACGGCTGGTTCCCATCCTTCAAAAACAGATCTCAACATCCCTTTTTAGTTAGTTTCTTTTATTTGATGTGGAGACATCTGCATCGGATTTCTAAAATACGGATATGGACACACAAGGACACGGATGTACTGTGTTTAGTGATAGTAGCAGAACTCTTAATAAACAGGAGGCTTTTCTTTTCAGCCAAACAGATCATTTAAATATAATTATTAAAAATGAAACAAATTAGTATTATCATTATTCATATTAATCTGATAATTATCATTAAACGCCAGCATTTGGATGAGACTATTTCCCGCGACGATTGTTTTCAAAAATGACAAAAAAAAAAAGGTGCTGTCTGAATCAGCCAATCAGGTTCTGCCATGTTGGGACAGTCCATCCAATCAGAGCGCTCTACCGGGAGGAAAGCGGACGTGGGTCGTGAGTACCGGAAGTAAAGAACAATGTAGCGAGTGTCAGCCGCCGCGTCATCGTGACAGACAAAAAAATAAAAGACACTATTGTGACGATGATTCCTCCGCGTGGTGACGTGATGCTTCCCCTAAAAAACAAACAACAAAAATGATTGAAAAAAAATAAAAATAAAATATATATAACCGCATGAACGCCCCCGCCCCGATGTCGAATCAGCTCGCATTGTGACTTCCGCTTCCCTCCCCCGGAGTGCGTCGATGTGACGGCAGGACACGGGGCCGAAGCCCGGCCGTCGAAACATCACTTGCTAAAAAAAAAAAAAGAAAACCCCCGCAGGGAGTTAATTTCTAACGGATGTAGGCGGATTTTTTTGGGTTAGGGTTTTCAGTAGATGCAGGTCTTCGGAGACGGATTTAGGGGAGAGAGGGGGCGCGCGCGCTCGTGCACGTGTGTGTGTGTGTGTGTTTCTTGATGCGATGGGATTTGCTACTTTGGCGTGAAGAGGCGGACCTCTGAGACGCCGCGAGCTCACTATGCTGGAGCCGTCCGTCCCCGGCGCTCGTGTGCTGTACGTGGAAGTACAGGGACTCCTCTGCCCCGACCCGCGGGCCTACGCGAGATTCCGACGCGCGCACGGCTCACCCAAAAGCCCACGGATACCCACGGTAGAAAAGACCCCAAAACTACGAAGCATTTTTCCTGCCATTTGGTCTGGGTTTTTTTTTGGGGGGCAGACAGGGAAGACAGGGAATTCCTTCAGACGAGGCTGCATGTGCTTTGCTCCTTTCGGTGTTCATTACGCGGTCTTTTTAGTCACCTCTGATATATATATGTGTGTATATATGCATTTATCTCTCTATATATGTGTATATATTGGTAGAATTAGACATGGGGGGCTGCCTCGTCGCTGGCAACAGTCTCCCCTCCGGAACAGCCTGTAAACCCATCAGAGGATTCTTTTTAAATGCCCTTTAGTAGTTCGGCTCGTCGTTAACCGACCATGAACTCTTATTTTCTAGGTATTTTAAACTCTTCCGTGACCTCCCGTCTCAGCTGTTAAGTCGTTTTTTCTTGCGGGGATTTTTTTCTTCTTTCTCCTGGAAGTTGGTGCATTTCCAGGTGTCTCTTCTGCCCGAGACACCCCGCATTCACCCGGCTTAAAAAGACTGCTTTAAAAAAATCCCCCACCCCTTTTGCGGGATCACCCCAGTCATCCCCGCTCCCAGTCCCGCGGATGCCAGTCCACTAAGCTCTTCCTCCACCATGAGTTGCGTGCACGGCGCTCAATGTTTTGCTCCGTGGACTCGTCATCTTTGCGGTACTCGGCTCGAACTCACGCACTCCCACGCACCTCTCTCCGCCACGCGTCCGATGCTGCGACTGTGGCCCCCGCAGGTAGCGCAGACCGTGTCGTACACAAGTGTCTCCATGTACAGTGTCTCTACCCCCCCCTCTTTATTCTTCTTCCTCCTCCTCCTCCTCTTCCCTGTGGCTTTCTCAGGGGGAAAGCGATCCACCCCCTCCCACACACACATTCTGTACATACATCAGAGGGAAACGCATGACATGACGGGAATGCGCGACGCGTCCTCGCCGCATCATCATCATCATCCTCCGCGCGCACGCAGCGCAGGAAGTAACGTGCAAAGTAAACAGGAGGCCCGTCCAAATGCCCCCTGTTGACATTCGCGGGTGTTTTCTTGGTCATTGCCGAGGGCCACAGGTGATCCCCCCTCACAGACAGCCTGTGTAAGTGTGCTATTGCTGGGAGGCTTTACATATATTTGCATCCGTTTTAACCAGGAAGTATTTATTAGGTTTGACAGGTTTTTTTGGTGCACCGTTGCCTTAACCTGTTATTTAACTAATTGGTACAGGGTCATGTTGAAGGGGGGGTTATGAAGGACGCTTTACTTTCATTGTATAACCGCTCAATATTAGTGTTGATTTTTTTCCCCGACATATTTAATGTACAGTTGAGGATAAACTGCAGGGATTCAGCTCAGTGTTCTAATAACGAAGCCGGTGGAACAGATGAAGGAGCCGCGTAAACGTACACATGCACATGATTGTGTGCAAACACTGGTGATGTTTTACTCAAATAGTACATCCTATTTGCACATCCTTCTTACTGCTCAGTTTTACTTTATTATCATGTTCTCGCTGCGTGGCTACTTATTGTGACTGTTCTCTGAAGCTCTCCGTTTTATCCACTCAGAGGACCTCAAATATACGACGTAATTGATCGTGAATTCAGACTACGGTCCAGCGATAGTCAAGGTTGCAACGGGTGGACATGCTACTGGAGTGGACATTCATATAAATAATTCTAAAAACGACATCCTTCCTCAACTATTCCAAGCACCCTGCAGAGATTTGTTTATAGTCGTTTACCTTGTTTGTTTGCAGCAGACCGTGTGTTGTGACTCCGTCTCTGCGTTAATGAAGCTTCAGAAACAACATGAGGATTCAAAGAGCTCGACACTTTGGGGGGAAATTGGTTTGCTACTTTTGTAACAAACCGTATCACGAGCAACTGTTGTCACGCCGTGATGACAACTGACCCGTCTCCATGACAACTGATCACACGCCAAAAAAGCGGCTACCTGCAGATGCACCGCGTTCCGTTACCAGTCCTGGATGGCGGGAGTTAGAGAGGGGGAGGCAAGCGTGAGTCAGACATGAGTCAGACAATCACTGGCGTAAATATCAGCTCTGCTTATGAAACAACACGGCGACATTTAAAAAAAAAAAAACCCCAAAAAGATGCTGATTTCAAGTGTGTTTTCCCGTCTGTCACTTGTCCTACCGATCTGTGTGTTGACACCTGCAGGTGTGGGGATGTTAGACGCACACAAAGGGCAACAAGAGTGTGAGAAATGTCTCCGCGTGGGCGATGACGTGGGGGGACAGTGGTGATTACATTTCCCAGCTGACTGCTGTGTGTGTGTGTGTGTGTGTGTGTGTGTGTGAGAAACTTGATGGATGAATCGCTGCTTAAGTGGTCTTGAACTGTGTTTGTGTCGCCTCTTAACTGCTACTTCATGTTGGTTTTAGGTGAAAAACAAACCGCTCTGTTCCAAGCCGAATTTTTTTGGGGGGAATAAATCGCAGCCAATTGAAGCCCCGAAAACACTCGGTAACCGTGCTAATGACAGCCAATGTGCGTAACTAAAGGCTAAAAGGTGCTAAAATACCTTCCCTTTCCTCCCGTAGGTTAGCATGAGCTAAGTTTGGCAATAAGCATTCAGCGATTCACCAATCGTACCATCTGTGACTTAACGAGGGCGCTCACAAATCGGGTTACGCCGCTGAAGCGATGCACTTCGTCGGGAAATATTAGATTGGCCTGCAGGTGATTCTGCACACACACACTCACACAGTGTGTGCCTGGGAATGTCACACACATTTGTCAGCAATGTATGATACATGTCTCGCCCTGGTAATTGAGGTGAGAGAAGAGGCTGCTGCTGCTGCTGTTGTTGTTGTTGTGGCCACTTTCGGGGTTGAAAGCTGCCGCCGTGCTCGCTGTGAGTGGTGCGAGTCTGACCTTTGGCGGGTCGGGCGGCTCCGTGGGATTCCGGATCTTCAAACGAAAGGCCGGACTTTTATCAGAGCACAGACTTTGTTTCAGTTACAAAGCAGGCGATGGAGAAGGATTATAAACGTGCTTTTGTCCGAATTCTCTAGAAGGGTCTGGAAGGTGAATAATGGCTCGAGATTCACCCTTTTGTGGAGAGTTTTATACTGTGACTTTTTCTCAGGTACTTGTACCGGTCGGTAGTCGCTGTCGGCTTGTTCTGCCTTCGTCGACTTCACTCCGGAAAAGTTGCGTCATGTAAAAGCAGAAGTTTAACAGATTAACTGGATTATTTATGAATGTCAGGCACCTCCCTCTTGGACAAAAGACGAAGGCGAATCCGGCGCTGATGTAGAAATGGACGCCGGTGTGGAATGCCACCGCGTAGAGTGGTTTTTGGGTTGAAGCAATGTGCTCCTTGTGTTCCTCATCGGGGGTGCCCCCCACCCCCAGGGTGTAATGGTGTATTTAGATTGTTTATCCTTAGAACAAACACAGCCCTTCCGTGAGGAACATCCAGTTCTGATGTGCTCTGCTGGGTGATCGTTTTCTCAGAAAGTGGGCCCCGTTAAGCAAAGCTTCACATAATGTACGACTGCACGAGCGGTCGGGCGGCGGGTCAGAGAACCCTCGAAGGCAGTGAACCTGACACGAGTAGATCTCTCTCGCACTCTCCCTTGCTTGTCACGTAGCTTCCGCCGCGAACCGCTGAGATTGGAGACGTTTCGGGGACGAAAGGCTGGATGATGCAAAACCAAGAGGTGACATCGGGTATCTCTGGAGCAAAGTGACTGCACCGATGAAGGGGCTTTGTTTGGAACGGAGGCTCAGCATTTGCCTATCTCGCCAGTGCTTGCTTAAGTACTGCAGGAGGGGGGAAGTGGCCCAGGGATTTGCATTTTGTGATGCTTCCGCCGGTGGCTGGCCCATGTTCTATCAAAGTCACACACTCGCTTGAGGACAGCCAGGCTTTACCCAGTCAACGCGGGTGTTGGAGCTTCGGGGCGGTTTTGGGTTCACCCGGGCCCGATGTGTGTTAGAGGAACGTGGAGCGAGTCGTGATGTCCCGGTTCCATTTCCTTTCCCTAACTGGAACAGCCTGTTCTGAGCTGTCCCTCGTGAGCACAAACAGAACACGAAGGCGACGAAGAAGACGGACTTCTGAGGATGTCGCTCCAATGACGGCGCGAGATGGAGCAGCCGCTAAACCTCCTAAAATCTCCAGGACTCCCCAAAACCACGGGAGGCCCTCGGACACAATGTGTCCAAAAACAAAACCTTGGGGCACGATGGTTCCAGCACACACAACCGAGTGCATGACCCCCCCCCCCAATACGAAAAAGGCCGCCAACGCGTCGCCACGTTGACTTCCCCGACGAGTGGACAGCTGCCGGCACATCTCTTCCGGCCGGAGGCTTTAGGGTTGCGATCCGACCTGATGGGAACAGAACGGACCGCGGTGTATTTATAAAGCATTTTCCACCGCTCCCTCCGCGTAACTGACCGTGACCCGTTCCGACTTTCGAGCGGAGATGGTGCGGCTTCTACCCTTCGGCGGGCCGGGGTCCCCGAGTTCAGGTCGAGGCGCTAACGAGCTGCAATGGAATGACCCCATTCTGGGGGATTGGAGGTATCGTTACTGTCACTGATCCCCCGTTGGGCGGCCAAATGACATCGACAAAGGCGTTTCGGTATCCCGGGACCGTGTCCCTGTCCCTGCTTCTACAGAAAATGCCGGGGTTCTACTTTTGACACCCCGTCCAGTAGGCTGACGGGGTCGGGCGAGAAGGCGCCTGGGAGGGAGATGTAGGTCACCCTGCTCAGCCGTACAGTGTCCCCTGCTGTGAGGCGTCTGCCCCCAGAGGGGGACTATTGTTGTCCCGCTCCGCCACACTTAAAAGTGTTGATCCCCCCCAGCTGGCAACACATGAGCTCGGCTGGTTGAGCTCTTGTAATGGATGCATACAAGCAAACAAGTGATATAGACGGTAGAAACACAGTAGTGCTGAAGCAGTTAGTGGGCTGAAGGAAAATGAGTTATCAACAAGTTTTTATTGTTAAATGCTAAACATTTGTTAATTTATTTAGCTCCTTGAACGACTTCTCACCATTCAGCAGAATTTCTTAACTAAATCCCAAAAGACATTTATAGGTACACTTTTTTAAAATCCCCAAATAAAAGTTTGGGATACCGTGTTATGGACCTAACTGGATAAAATAAGTGGATTTAATGCAACAATCAGTCAGTTCAAGCCTTAAAAACATAGAAAAAGAAAGACGGCCACTGTTTCAGAATAAAAGGCAGATAGAGGTCGCAGCTAATGACCTACTACTTGTCACCTTAACACAGGAAGAAGCACATGCGCTGCCCTTCACAGAAGCCCAAAATTGCCTCCGCGGCTTTCTTGCTCTGGGTGTTATTTCTGTCTAATCGCCAGTCACTGAAGAATTTGTTTTCTCAGCACTGGAAGTAAAATCGTCCATTTTACATGTTGTGAGTTGAGACTTAACCCCCCAAAGGTTTATTCTAATCCCTCTGCTTTTCAGTGTCACACTACCTGTGCAACGCTTTTGACTATTTTAGAAATGGGAAAGATGAACAGATGTTCTGTCCACAGCTGATTTTTATTCGGGGCAAATGTGTATTTGTAAGTTGGATTTTGGACGCGAGGAGCCGTCCCCTCTGATTTCAGGGACTTTCCCTCGGCAGAGGACACGTGATGAGGTGTCCTGGGCAAGAGGAGCAAAGAGCAGTGTGGATTTCTTAGGTATGCCGGGCCCCCCTTCAAATCCGCGTCCGCCGACACTCGGGCTCCGACCTGAGCTCACGACGACCTAATGCGCCAGCAGAGACCCAACGTAACCGGGAGCCCCATGAGCCGAGGAGGCAGGGCGCTGCGCCCTTTTCTTTCTGTTGGACTTGGTGGTGAGTTGACTGTTCCCCAATCATGTGGTCAGTCCCAGCCCCCCCTCCCCGCCCGCCGCCCGCCTCGGTAACTGCTAATCCGTCTCAGGCGCCGGTAACCGTGGCGTGACCGAACAGCTGGGTCCTCTGGAGCTACTTGCCCCCTTCCCTCCTAATCTGGTCCCAAATGGGCCCAGTTTGTGTTACATCCAAAGGTCCTGATAGCGACAGAATGACTTTGCCACCTCTTCCTGCTTCTCAAAGGTCAGAGAGGTCGGGTAATGGTCCAGGAGCCCGATGAACATCATGAGAACCGTAGAATCCGGTCACGCTAGAAGGTACAAGACGCACACAGGAAGCTGGCAGGGAGCCACACCTGCCGTCTACTACAAATCGGCAGACCGAGACATTCCCGTGCCGGCGCAGCAGAGGGGAAAGTGTCTCAAAGTCAATGAATCACCTGGACGCTCAGAACACAGACGCCGGCTTGTGTTTTGTTTCTTCAGCCGCTGCGCTCCTTCTCATCCTGAAGGCGCGAATGTTTTCCTCTCGGCCGCCGTGCCACTAATGAGATCGGGTGTCATTCGCGGCAGCGTGCTGGTAATGAGATCCTTCATGCTGTAAGACGTTGCTTTGGGTAACGTAGAGCCCCCATTGTCCTGACCCGACTCACCCGACCTGTAACTTGGCAAAATTCCCTCTGTCCTGACTCGGGTTTCATGTTCACGGCTGATTGGCAGAGCAGCTCGCGGGCGCTTCGGGGGAAGATGGAGAGGAAGATGAGGCGAGGAGAACGCCGTCAGTGCCGCTTTCAGGCCGATTTATAAAAACCGCAGATGCGATTCCACGGATGGCCGCCCGGGATTGTTTTCACTCATGTGATCCGAACATTTCTAACACAGAAGGGGAAATTTAATCATTTTGCTGTAGCACCATGTCAACGCTATAAAGGACAGGGCTTCAGAATCATCCTCAGGGTGATGACATGATGGGCTCAGGGCAAAGTGTTATAAGTTATAATGTCATGTCAGAAAGGTCGTTTTTTCGGTGAGAAACCCGTTGTCTGCACTCCTTTTGAGCCATTTACAGCTGATATTTTGCTCCCGAACACACCAGCGTGGTGTTGTTTTGTTGAAGCGCTGACCTCTGTCTGTGCCGAGGTCAGGAAGCTAATAAACGACGGCCTCCTCTCCTCCCTGTTGCATCACACGCGCCTCCGGCCCGCCGCCGTTATTCAAACATTCCTGAGACGCCCGAGCGCGAGAGCGTCTCCCTTTTGTGGACTTTTTTTTCGTTTTGTAGATCCGACCCAGTGGGCCTCCACGCGTTTTGCTCTGGTTCTCCTCCTTTTTGAGCTGTGGCCTAAGCAGAGGATTACCGAGGGCCGTTAAGGTGGTTTCAGTGGTCAAAGACACGCAGCTCCCCTTCCCACGTGGAGGGAAAGGCAGCAGGCGGAACAGAAACCCACTTTCGTGAAAAGCGTCCACAAACTTGACCGTGCACTTGATTGTGCTAAAGAGACGAGTGGAGGCGAACCGAAATGAGTCAGACCTATTTTTTTATTTTTTTCATGTTTCTGAGTCACGCCAGAGAAGAATCCACAGCGGTCGCCCTGGGCGGATCGAGCTGCACCTCGCCGCCTATTGTTTGCATAATCAATGGCTTCCGTGCGACATGGCTAATGCAGCGGGTGTAGTCGACATGTCGAGCGTCTGGAGCCCGAGTCCACGCGCTGGGGGTTTGGCTCGCCTGGAATGGGGGCCGAGCAGGTGGCTTTGAGAGGGGTCGATGAAAGGAAACGGGCTCTCGCGCCGCCGCCGCCCGTTTAGCGCTTTCTACTGATTCCGTTTGGCAGTTACATCGTTGTTCTGACGGGCGCCGCTGCCCCCTGGGGAGTCGCCCGCCACCTGTCAGCACAGCAGCAGATCAGATAGAACTCGATTCATTTAAAAAAATAAAATAAAATTTCAGTCGTGTCAAGAGCGAGAAACATCTTTGTCCCGATCTGCGGCCGAGTATGCCGCCTCCTCACCTCCTTTCCTTCCCTCCGACCAACATCAACTCTGAGCTGCTTCTTAACAAGCCGCGGGCAAAGAGGCTTTTAATGCACCGAGAGTAACAAAGTAACTTTTGCTCGGAGATGCAGAAACCAGATAGGGCGGTGACTTCTTCTACATTCGCTGCGCCTAGCTGGTGGCGCTGGTGGGCGGCTAACGATATGTGTGTCTTATTAATGGCTGCTGATGAGCTGAAATGGTAGACGCCTGCAGAAGCTTTAATACAGACCTGCCGGCGCTTGATTTACGACCGGCACACGGCGCTGCCTGTGGGCACGGTCTGGTGACATCACACTGCTCTTCTCATTGCTGTCTTCACTGCAATGTGATTCTTATTATTTTTTTGTGCTCCTCTATAAGACACATGACTTATCACAAGACGGGTCGACGAGGTAGCTGTACCATACGCAGAGTGTCCATGCAGATAGCATCAGAGAGCGGCCATTGCTTGAATCGTGAAAGCGGAGAGGAGTTCGCCACGCTGGCAGCGGATCTGATGGTTCTGACACGGGCCGACGCTGCCGCGGCGCGCTGTACCGTTTGACATCAAAGCAGCGGCTCGCCTCAACTATGAACCACGGTTGTTAAAACCAGGAAATAGCCATTTGGCGTGCTGATTGTCCCCGCGCTTAAAGGGACTCCGGGTTAATGTGGTTTCTGGCGGAGCACTCGGACACACACACAGGAGCGGGCAGCGCAGAACACGCCGCGCCGCCCCGCCGGCGTTAGTGGCGCAGGCATGCGGGCGTGCAGCGCGCGGTGCTGACGCCACGTTCAACACAACTCCGGCGCGACGAGAGCATGTGACGGGCCTTCCGTCTGCACTTGATTTGATTGTCACGTGGCGCTCGACCACAGCACATTATCATTATCTCTGTTGTGTGTTTGTGTGTTTGTGCAAGGTGTGCGTCTGGTACCCTTGACATGACGTCTGTGTTCGTACTCCGTCAAGAGAGACACAATTTTCCACCTTTTCTCAATATTTATTTTTGTCTTGGACTATTTACGCCGGTGGATGAATTGCAATTTCAGTGGAGTTTTTTTTTTACTTTTGTGGGATCGACTAAAAGGAAAGTACATCGTGAATATGTTGTACTGAAGGAACACGTCCCAAAGTGCAACGCTGCAGCTCTCTGATGTTTAACTGAAGTCTGAAGTCACAGCGAAACTCTTAATAGGGAAAGCGAAGACCATTCGTACCCGTCACTTCTATCACATCAAAACCTGCACGAAAGGACGTATGCGACACTCTCCGACGCGGCACACTTCGTATCCACCGGCTGTATGTGCGCGTGGGGCCAAAACATCAGACCCCGCTGGCTGCCTCTCCCTGTCACCGGCACGCAACAAAGCCGCGTCGCCTTTCTTAAGGACCACCAAAATAAATAAAATAAAGAACTGGGACTGACTTTAAAGGCTGCGGCTGACAGCTAAATGCTTTTGTTATCCGAATCGTTTGAACAAACCTGCAGCCCTGCGGGAATCAACGTACGACTGTGTCTTAATTTAACGTGTGTGTGTGTGTGTGTGTGTGTCATGTGTGTTCAAGCAAGGGAGACCTCTGCCATTGTTGAGTTTTTACATCCTGACAACTGGGAGCCTGACGGGATAAAAATAACCCAGCGCTTTTCCAATTTTCCTATCTTTGGGACTGCTTCTTGCAGCTGTTTTTTTGATTTGCGTGCGTCTCCCCCTCCCGGAACGCTCAGGGTCACCGGCGGGGCCACTTCCTGTCGCATGTTTTCTGATTGTGGTGCACGCAACTGTCCCGTGACATACTGAACATACTCCTACATGGGGCTCCGTCGTGCTGTCGTGCTTTGGAATCGCACACCAGGCGGCCCGTCAGTGACTGACAGCGTTTTTTCCTCTTTTATCCCAGAATTATCTCCTCTTTGACGAGCTTTAGAAGATAAGTTGGCTTCGTGAAGGGTTCTGCACACGCCGAGAACAGATTTAGGCCACCAGCGCAGAAAGAAATGAAAACAAATCATCATCCTGGTTTGTGAAAGGGTGCCGTTATCAATTCTGACGTCTCTGCAAAAAAAACCCCCCACAGCGTTAAACGTGGGATCCGCGAGCCGTCCTCGCGTGTTTGTTCCGTGTGCATGTAAAACTCCAGCAAAGCATTTGAGTTCTGTGCCCATTTAACTAAGCAAACAGCCAAATAGATATGCATGCTATGCAAACAGCCGGCTATGTAAACCAGCCGAGCAAACGCACCACCCGCCTCCGGTGTCACAGGATCACATGGAGGAGCACGCAGTTTGGGTGGGGTCAAACAGGCAGGTTGTTGCACACTGTGTGTGTGTGTGTGTGTGTGTGTGTGTGTGTGTGTGTGTGTGTGTGTGTGTGTGTGTGTGTGTGTGTGTGTGTGTGTGTGTGTGTGTGTGGGCGGCGGTCTAATTGCTATAGCTCAGCACCGCCACGTCACCGTGTGAAAAAGTGCGGATGTCAGAGCAGCTGGGGCTCCGCCCACTTTTGAAACAACCCACTGTATCCGTTTACAGAAGAACAAATGACCCCCGTCCCCGTCCGTCCTCCTCCCCCGTCCCCCGTTCCCCGTCCCTCTGGCACGGTACCCTCGCAGCGGCGGTTTCTTCTCGTGACACGGACATCCAGCCCAGCGTCCTCTCGTCCAAACTTAGCCCGGGCGAGCGTCCAATCCGACGTCGCCTTTCTGCTTGATCTGCAAATCGAGTGGCAACTTTAGAACCGACGTGTCAAGTGTTGTTTCGGTAAACGGATCCCCCGTCAGAAACGCGCAGAAAGTGCCACACGAGCAGGTTTGGCCGTATTTAAGAGCAGAAAGACTGGAAACCGTTACACACATACAGAAATGTTCCCATCTTTCTGTTTGTAACTTCTGCTATAATGTCCGCTCGTCCCAAGCCGCTCGTTTGATTCTAAAGAACGCATTACAATACATATTTGCATATGAATTGTACATTTCACATTTTTTCTTTTGGCTCCAGAGCATTTGTAGTAGTTTGACCAATTACAAAAATGCATTTGTGCATCCAAAAGCTCATTTGACTGAATCGTCCCTTGTTCACTTTTTCTGTTTTTTTCTGGTGACTTTTCTCTCGGTGCCAGAGCCTGATCCCTGTGCTGGGCTGCTGTTGTTGCGTCTCCCTCGGCTGCTGTGGGCTTTGTGTTTTTGTTCTGGAACCGGCGCTAAATACCGAGCGTCATCATTGGTCGGGCTCCGGACCTCGGCACCACTTGGGTTTGCCAATGAGGGTGAACGTTAAGATCCCCACCTTCTTTTCTGTCCCGATAACTGAAAGACTGGGACTTAAATGCGCTTTTGTGTGTGTGTGTGTGTGTGTGTGTGTGTGTGTGTTGTGGCAGCTGGCCAGCTCAAACTGTCCATAGCTTGCAAGGCTGGAAGTAACAGGCTCATTTCCCCCCCCAGTGGGACGGGCCGGGCCAATGAGTGAAAACGGGGGTCGTGACCGGGCGCGCTGCAGGAATGACAACAGCGCACCACAGTCCGGCGGGTGGGGAAGAAGGGGGGGGGCACTGGGCGGACCGCCGCGGCCTCGAAGGGACGCTTTAAAAGTCGTCGGCGGCACAGCGGCTGAGATGCTGGCGGGTCCAAACCGCTTTGGTTCCCAAATCCAAGGGACCTGCTGTTGGTTCCTTCGTGGGCCTGGTTCCATCAAACGAGCCTCCCTTTTGTAACAAATGTCCGTAGTGATTCATCGATTTGTTAAAATAGTTTGTCAAACACGGTTGAAATGACTAATTGCTGCAGCTCAGAACACGTCAGCCTCCTAAAAATAAATGAAGTGCTTTTTCCTTCCTGGGGCCTCATATCGATGACACAAAACACGGACAACCCCGCTGCACTGCAGCTCTACTAGAACCCGTCCTGGCCGCTCGGGTCACCTGTGGGCCAAGGATGCACTTTATCCAGCAGCAGCGATACCTTTTTAAATCACGTTGCTTTCAACATCTGTGATAAAGAATCTCTGCAGATGCTAAAAACAGACACAGCTTTTCTGACCTGAACTTGTCTCCCCCCCCCCTCCCCTCTCTCTCTCTCCTGTAGACCCCTGTCTCATAGTGACGCCGCCATGCATGGGCGGCGACGACCGCTTCAGCCTGGAGGGCCTGCGGCACATCCACAAACAGCTGGACGACCGACAACGACGGGGAATAGAGGTCAACGAGCGTGGAGGTGATTTTAAACGCATCATCACGTGTCGCCGCTGACTTTGTAATACAAATGTCCTCCAACCAGAGCTTTTATTATTTGAGATGTCGTAGCTTCACGTATGGCGATGGCGGGGCCAGTTGTTATAAGCGTGACGGACGCTCTAACTGTCAGCAGAAATAAAGCAAACAAAAGGAACCCCGTCACATCACAACGCCGTTATCCTCCCGGCAGCTGGCCAGATGGGTCTGTCCCTATCTGGCCTTCGCGGGTCATGATGACCCCCACCCACCCACCCACCCTCCAGGCCCCTTCGCCAGCTAGTTGAAACCAAACACTCGGCCTACAAAGATCTTGCTTGCATGCTTTTCCCCTCTTATTTTGCCTCGCCCCTCCCTTCCCCCTCCTGACACCTTTAATGACAAAAATGTGAGACGAGAGGAGGCTGGTGTTTGTAACGCTATAGCCGTGGTCAGGGTGTCGGCTTTTCACCGCACGCACTTCATTGGTGCTTTATGAATATTCAGGCGCAGAATGTCACGATAAACAGGCCCTTTTGTATTTGGAGTTTACATTTTAGTGGGTTCAGTTGAGCTGATTGAGTGTTTCTTTGAGTCTCCTGGTCGCGTTACGCTCCCGTCTGTCCCCTGCAAAGTCCCCTGCAGCTCCACAACAGCCGGCGTTGCTAAGCTAAAGGGAAATGAGGCCTCACAGGCGCGTCGTTGCCTGCCGACGTTTCCCAGTTTAAAGATAAGTTTAAAGATCCTGGTCACAGTCGCAGCTGATATCAACTGCTTCACACACGCCGTGTGTGTGTGTGTGTGTGTGTGTGTGTGTGTGTGTCATCGTGATATCTGACATGAAGTGTTTTGGTAAATCATGGGCCCAGAAATGTGAATTCGAAGGTGGCCTCTGATTAAAACCGTCGGATCTCTACGTCGTCCGCAGTGAATCCTCAGTCGCCTTTTTATTTGACGCTCCCGAGCGTATCGGTGCTCAAACTGCTGCGGGAGAATTTCATTACGAATCAATTCCTGCTGAACATAATCCCGCCTCTTATTACTCCGAGTCGCCGAGCGAGAGAGGGGGTGAGGGAGGGAGGGAGGGTGAGGGAGGGAGGGTGTGTGTGTCCGTTGCTGAGCACAGTCGCTCGGGGACGGCAGGTGCACCTCCTCCTCCTGCTCAGATCGGGGGGGGGGTCAGAACGTCTCGCCTGCAGCTCGAGTTCTATCTATAGGACGAAGGCGTCTCGTTCGGCCCACCGTCGCGCGCTTCATTCGCCAAGCGGCGCCGACGGAGACGCGTCCCGGGGCTTCGCATTAGCGGAGAAGACGCACGTGCGTCTGTTGATTGTTTGACGGTCGCGGCCGCGTGGATGGATGGATGGATGGATGGATGGATGGATGGATGGATGTCCACCAGCGCGGAATGAGGCGCCGCGCGGACAACGGGGCACGTCGTGGCGCCCCAGAGACCCGCTGTGATCACGGGGCAAAGTCACGGGCCTCGCCGAAGAAAGCACGAGGACGACGCGACTCCCCCAGCTGTCATGTGCGGCGAGTCCCTTCACGCCTTTTTCGTAAATCACATTCAACGCGCGGCGTGCTTCTTGTCCCAAATATGTAACCGATTGATGAATCGGTCTAATAACCAACTCCTTAATGTTAATGTTCAGTTCCACATCACCAAGGAAGTGAGATGCCCACCGACCTCCATCGACCTTTTAGCGACGCCATTCCTCCTTTACGACTAGAAACCGTGAACCCGACTGCATTTAGAACTTTGAATTAACGGGCGCAGAGAGCGTGTTTGGTTGGTCCGGTTCCGTCCCGTCCTTGAGGTTTGCATATTCATTTCGCACGAACGCTTTTGCAGGGGCATCTGCTGCTAATGGCGCACGGCGCGGCCCCCTCCGGTGACTCAGCAGGCAGTCGGCTCCTCTAGCCGCTTCCCGGCTGGGCGGCGGTGGGAGGGAGCTCATTTGCATTCGCGTCGAGCGAGCAGAGGACAAACGGGAAAGCAGGAAAGGCCTCGGGGTTCTGTCGTCCGGCGCTGCCGCGGCGAAAGACCTTTTCAGGCCCAAATAAGGACTGTGAAAGCTTTAACTACTAACAAACACTAACTAATGGAGAAGAACTCGTCACATGACTCTATTTAGTCACACGCATCATGAGAAGCGGGGACAGCGGGACATCGTCGGACTCCGTACTGTATAGCGATGTGAAAGCTTACCGCCCCCCAGGTATGTCGTCTCGGATCTTTCTAAGACCAGGTCAAAGGTCGAGGGACGGATGCTGGCGCCCTTTCTTCACCGGCTTTTGTTGGAATATATTTGTCTCCTTTTCAACGGCACGTTTCTGTTTCCCCGTCGCCATGAACAGGCGGCACGTGTTCGCACACCAAACGCGTACGGCTCAAAGCGGGAGCAGGCGAGCTCCGCCATTCCGCCTCAATTCTGCATTTGAAGTCTGGGTGCGATACAGAGGATGTAGCTTTACTGGTTCCCCATCAGCAGCACAGCATTGGGGGGATTAAAGTTCATGCCGTGGCCTCACTCGCACACACGCACACACACACACACACACACGCACACGCACAGGTGGAAGTGCTTTCTTTCTCTTTTCAAAAGCCCCTAAAAGGAAGAAAGAGCAAAAATCAAGTGTGCGTGTGATCCCAAAGCCAACTCTTTACAGCTCTCTGTCAAACCCATGGACATGCACGGATGATCACGCCCCCGCTTCCCCCCGCGAGTTCTTCTTAGTGTAAAACACTTGTTTAACAGGCGACTTATTTCAAAAACATTTTTATCTATATTTGTTGACATTAATTACATCACTCAAAAGGTGTTCTGCGGCTGCGAAAACTAAATCCCGCCCATCTTTTGCGTCCTAGTTCATCATCGAAGACATGAAGCAGCAGCAAACCAACAAACACAGCAACCTGCACCGCGAGGACCAGCACATCACGGTGGAGGAGCTGTGGAAAGGAACTGGAAAGCGTCGAAGGTAAAGACACTTTCGGATACGTCGATTCTACAGTTTATTTACAGCGGACCGTGAGCATTAAGAAAAGCAGTAATGAACATGGCGCGACCCACAATAATATATATGATGGTGTCTTTCATTAGAGCATTAGGAAATAAGCAGGAAAACCCCATAAGGGGATGTAGCGGAACCTGTTTATCTCACGACCCTCTGGAGACCAATCGCTCCATTTATTCTTCGCCGCATCCGTTTGTCTGTAAGTTGCTCTTAACGATAGCGTAATGAATCCCTGTTTCCCTCCTCAGTGCACAACTGGACCGTGGAGGATTGATTGCAGTGGCTGAAGGAGTCGGTGGAGCTGCCGCAGTGCGAGAAGAACTTCCGAGACTTCCGGGTCACGGGGAACACTTTACCTCGGTCAGCACCGCCCGCTTAAATGCGTCCCTGTTGTCCATCGCAAATGCGATGGAAGATGTTGGTGTCTTAGTTTATTATCGGCGATGCCGTTGCTTTGCCTGTGATTAAGATGTCTTAAAGAAGCAGCGACGCCACATGAAGATCTTTGTTCCTCTGCTCAAAGGCGCCTTCAGTTTATTACGCTGTTCAATGCCCCACTGGTGGCCATCGAAGGCGCCACAGGGGGAGAAATAATAATAACATTTGTCACAAAGCTGCCTTTACATGATGTGAAAATCCATGAGTGACTTTTCTCTGCCTGCGGGTCCTTTCTGATGATGTCATCATTTAGCCGATAATCACACAGTAGAGATGAAAGGGCCAACAAAGTCGTCGCCGTGCCGACATCGCGGGAGGAAGTCAGACGTTGGCGAGACTTGTGGAGTGAGTGGGTGGGGGGTGGGACGGGCGCTGACTCATGAAGCGACGCCGGTTGCGGTTTCCACAGGCTTTGGCTCTGAGCCTTTAAGATGGCGGCGAGGCGACGACGCCTTTTCGTCCCGTTAGGACACGGTTTGTTTTTCATAACTCACGATCATTTTATTGAGCGAGTGGATCATTTTTTCCCCTTTGTCGTCCTGGATGAATTTACTCTGAGTTCCGCAGTAGAGAACCGCTTTTTCTATAATGTTCCGCTTCTCATGAGATGCGAGTTGACGTGTCAATGCTGCCGGGCATTGATCACCTCATTAGGAACCTCCCTGAATTCCCCAATAGCTCGGAACATTTTGCTCGACAGTCAGTCATTTCCCAGTTTTTAATGCTGCTGCTTTTCTTCCCCCCCCATTTCAGAATGGCGGCAAATGAACCGTCGTTTATGTCGATGCAGTTGAAGATACTGGACCAGCGGCACAAACAAAAATTAAACCTCAAGGCACTTGATGCAGTGCTTTTTGGCCCTCCTCTCCGTAAGTATGCAGTTTGCCGACCGCCGTTAATCGTGAATATCGCAAAACAATTCCATTAAATCGCCGTTCCTTCCTCCCTCCGCAGGTGCACAACACAACTGGATGAAAGACTTCATCCTGATGGTTTCCATAGTGATCGGCGTCGGGGGCTGCTGGTTCGCGTATGTGCAGAACAAGTCCAGCAAGGTGCACATGTCTCAGATGATGAGGGACCTGGAGAGCCTGCAGAACGCGGAGCAAAGCCTCCTCGACCTGCAGAGCCGGTAAGACGAGCATCCGCTGTGCACACGTGTGTGAATAAATGCATTCGGTAAAGATCCACATGACGTGATTTATGGCTGACTTTCTTAGCTTCTCCGTGGCAGAATTGTTGCGTTAACAATTCGACCTCTGGCGGTGGTCTCATCTGCCAGGCTGGAAAAGGCTCAGGAGGAGAACCGGACTGTTGCCGTGGAGAAGCAGAACCTGGAGCAGAAGATGAGGGATGAGATCAACGGCGCCAAAGCGGAGGCCCAGCGGCTCCGGGAGCTGCGGGGCGCCGAGTGCGAGCTCAGCCGGCTGAAATACGCCGAGGAAGAGCTGGTGCAGGTGGGCTGTGAACGCCTCGCGGGCGAAAAAAAAAATTCGTCGTTTATTCAAGCGCTCAAGTGCAATTTACATATTCAGCGAAACGGTCAACTCAATCACCCAAGTGGCCAGCGTTCGCCCCGTGCAGGTGCGCAAGGCCCTGAAGCGGGCGGAGAAGGAGATGCAGTCGGGCGCTTCGGTGCCGGCGCTGCAGAAGTGGCTGCAGCTCACGCGCGAGTGGAGGTTCAATACTACAACATCAAGAAGCAGAACGCCGAGTTTCAGCTCTGCATCGCCAAAGAAACCGAGGTAACTGTGCCGCCCGCCAGCCTCGTTTCGGTTACAGGGAACCGCTTTGGCGCCCTTCATCGTGTGCCTTCGAATCCACAGGCAGAGAAATAAAGAAGAAGAGAGGTTCTGTGTTTGGAACCCTCCACGTGGCCCACAGTTCGTCCCTGGATGAGGTGGACCACAAGATACTAGAAGCAAAGTAAGACGACGGGACAATTCATTGGCCTATTTAGAAGAACTGCTTTGTGCATCTTTGTTGGATCCGGGCTTTAATTCTTTACTGCATTGGATCATATCTGTTGCATACCTGACTTTTGCTTACGTTCACATGGAAAGAAGCACTCGCTAACCGCACGCCGGCGTGTGTGTGTGTGTGTCCCCAGGAAAGCCCTGTCGGAGGTGACGGCGTGCCTGCGGGAGCGGCTGCACCGCTGGCAGCAGATCGAGAAGCTCTGCAACTTCCCCGTCGTCAACAACTCGGGGCTGCCGAGCCTGACGGCGAGCCTCTACTCGGACCACAGCTGGGTGGTGATGCCGCGCGTCTCGGTGCCGCCGTACCCCATCGCCGGAGGGGTGGACGACCTGGACGAGGACACGCCTCCCATCGTTCCGCAGTTCACCAGTGAGTGAGGGGGGGGAGGGGCGCGAAATGAAGCGCGTGGTCGGAATGAAAGTGTAACCCCCCGCCCCCTTTTCCTCCCGCCTCGTCCCCAGCGGCCGCGTTGATCCGGCCCTCGCTGACGCGCAGCAGCAGCCTGTGCCGCTCCCGCCGCAGCCTGCTGAGCTCGCCGCAGACCTCGCTGATGTCCGCCGACCCCGACCTGCTGTCCATGGCCGGCTCGTCCCTCTCCTATCGCGCCGAGGCCGACGACGAACATATCATGTTCAGCTCGGATAGGAGGGGGTATGTAGCGGTGGCCGGGACGCCGCGGAATGGTTTTACAGTTTGGACTCACAGGTGTTTCATCCAGACATTCACATTTACCCGTAACACCGTCGCATTAGTTGGCGTCTAACTCAAACAGGCATCGTGTGCCGCGCCGCCGCTTTTGTGTTTTAGTTCGCACTAAAGTTAATTAATTAAGTCCTATTGGCGTCAAACGCGCGCTATAATAAGGCTCAGTAACCAACCTGCGAGATTCTCTTTTAATCTTTCAAATGCCTCCGACAAAGAACTCTTCTGCCTCGTTCAAAGAGCCTGTGACATTTTGCACTATTTAACACGTTCTGAAAAATGGAACCACCACATGGGCCGATTTTAAGCCTTAAACTGTTCACCCAAAAGTTTTCCTCTAAAACGTCTGGTGGCAATTTAAGTGTAACTTAAAGTTTAGACTGTCAGATTATTTAAAATCTATATTATATCTGAATCGAGAAAGGGCGACAAAAGTACAGTTAATTAGTTAGTTAGAATAGACAACCAATTTATTATTATTCAGTGGATGTCATGTGACCCAGGCGAAACTCATTCCGGAAGCCTTGTCTCGCTCTGATTGGTCGGCTGATGGCGTTTCTGCTCTCCTCAGGGACCCGTCTCAGGAGGGCGGCTCCGACACGGACTCCCCTCAGCTCGTCCCTGGGCCGCAAGCAGCTGCACAACCCCTGCACGCCGGCCTCGGACACCCCGTACCGGAAGATCTCCCGCGAGGAGCTGATGCTGTTTACCCAGAGTTCCGAGCTTCCCGCGTCCACCCCGGCCACGCCCACAACGCACAGCAGCAGCAGCAGCAGCAGCCTCAGGGACTCCACGCCTCCTCCGGCTCCTCCCGGCCGCCACCCCCCCGGCCCGCCCTCCCACCTCGCCCTCCGTCCTCGGGCGCCGCCCGTTCGCACACAGAGGCTCGCCCGACCTCACCAGCGTCATCCCGAGTCCCAGAGCCTGACCTTCTCCCAGGAAACGCCGCGGCGGCGTCCGGCAGGCGCGTACAGCGGCATCCTGGAGAAGTCCTACAGCTTCGGCCAGCTGCCCGCCCGGCATGCTGCCCAGCGCCCGGCCGCCACCCGTCTCTCTCACCTCCCTGGACTCGGAGGGCCGGAGCGCGGGGAGGGAACACAAGCTGCAGAGCACCTCCTCCCAGGACTCAGCGACAATGGAGAGAGAATCAAGCGCTCCTCCTCTAAAATCAAAAAAGCTTATTTAAAAGAAAAATAATACTTAAAAATAAACTAAATAAAATAGTTGTTTTAGCACTAATACTGAAAAAAAAAAATGGACATCACTGTAAGCTGAAACATTTCACTTTCTCTCCATTTACTTTGGTCATCAAAGATGGAATGTAGCTCAGTCTGGGTGCCTTTAAACTCCTCAGGCTGGTAGCCTTATTTTTCAATAATGCCTTTTATTTAGTTCACTCACATCATTGCAGGGTAACCCGCAAGGGGTCATGGAAAGGTCAACGGTCACAATTTTTGTCATCCAGACAGCCCAAAAAAACCAAAAAAACATGACCTCTCCTTCCCGGCTATATGTGCGCGAGTGTAAAGGTGCAGTCCGTGACGCGCGTGTTGTGTTGTGTTCCTACTGAACGCGTTCACGCCGCTCAGTAGCGACGGGGACAAACGGGTCCCAACTACTCCGCAACGTCCGAATGATGAACCGCATCTTTTCGTTGAGTCATAAACTCACGCGCCTGATAAATTCAGAGAAACTAAATCCGGCCCAAAGTTTGTCGCACTACTGCATTCCTGAGCGGGCGGCGTTTGGAGTAAAGTTCTAGAGACGAGAGGAATGCAGCAGTGGAGACGCAGCACACGACGCCAGAGCCACAATGATGTGATGCGTCTCAATGCTGCTGATGGATCCTCGATATACTTTCACACACTTTGTTTTCACGTTCTGATAGATGTCTTTAAAAAGCTTTACGCTGGTTGGGATTCCTAACGTGTGAACTGATCCTTACTGAAGAAAGTTTAGGAAATATGCAGATACAATAACACTATCCGCCACCCCCATTGTACAATTGGGTGTCATTGAAGTCTGAAACCGTCTCGTTACGACATGTGGCCTCCGCCATCTTTGTTTCCGAGGTTCTGTTGGACAAACACTGAGGATTACAAGACTATAAAAGGAACTATTTTATCCAGATTTGAAAAAAAAAAAAAAGGAAAATCACTTACCTACAATCACCACACACACACACACACACACACACACACACACACACACACACACACACACACACACACTAAAGCTCGAAGTCGACCCATGCAATACCCCTTCCCATCTCCGGGCTCGCAGCGAGCGACTTGATGTCAAGAGCCCCGCCCACCTCACACTGACTTCCGGTACCTGGCTGTCACTGCTTAACGCGACGGGGGGGCGTGGCCACGGGACAGATGCGACGCAGTGACAGTACGACGACACGAGGCTCCGGCGGCCTGTCTTTAGGATATTAAAATGAGGTGGTTGCAATAGAGCGCACAATGAAGGACGCGGGAGGCAGACGAGGAGGTGTGAATGTTTACGAGACGTTAGGGTTTTTTTTTTTTTTTGAGAGCATTCTCTGTGTGAATATTTGTATACTGTAGAAGAATTAATAAAAAAAAATAAACAAATGGAGGCATCATAGATGTTGTGGAGTCATGTTTGCCGGTTGGTCATAGCTTTGTGCTCGATGTAGTCGTCGCTGATTCGTATTTCTTAACGCGAGTGAGCGGGATGAAACTGGAGCGGATGCAGTTACCGTGATGGCCACATGGTGTCAGCGTCGCACCGAGAGAATGCAGCCATGTCAGCCACTCCCAACAGCAGCAGCAGCTGACGTCACACCGTGACTCCATCACTCTTTTATCCGTCCTGGCTCTCCGTCTGCTCGTTGCAACCGCAGGGTTTGTTCTAGTTCCCTAGAAGGAGGAGATCGGAAAAGGGCTGTGAAAGGAGCAGCGCACGCCATAATTATCACCAACAACTGCTGCAGTCTCTTGGATTCAAAGCGATCCGTTTATCTAAATATCAAAGTCAAGACTACAGCCTGAGCCAAACAAATTAGGCCAAAGAAGAAGTTTGTGAGGCGCTATCAGGGCGCAGTGCACATTCAGAACGCAGGTGACAGGCTAAAGAAAGAAACACCTGCGTGTGCAGACAAACCCAATCTAAAGTCTCTGCAGCTGTTAGATCCACCGGCCTGGTGGAGTCAGCTGTGATCAGACGCCGCCATCATTACGAAACAGACGTCACTTCACAAGACGTCTCTGTTTCCCCCCCCAAAAAACACACAGATCCTCGTTTCCTGCGTCGTCTAATGTTTCTCCTCCGTCTCTCACCTGGTTGGAGTAGCTCGACGGTTTGATACAACATCTAAAGAAAATGTTTGCTTTACTTTTTAAGTTTGACTTTGTGAGGGAGGAAACTTCATGGCGTGCGCGTGCCTGGTGTTCCTGGTGTGCGGTGCTCGGCAGCGCCTCCCACAGGGCAGGAGACGGAACAGGTTAAGGTCTGCAGACGTCTTACCTGCACCGTGTGGAGGAAGACCGGAGGACAGACCGGACGATGGGCCTGTTGCGTGTCACCTATTAGAATAATATCAACACTGTCAGAAGATGTGACAAAGTCCACACAGAGTCACTGATGAAATACATTTACCATCATGATCAATGACTGCATATTAACATAAGGTGTATTCATTATAAAAGTATATAAAACCTTTATGAAATACGTTCGGTCGAGTATTTACTGCAGTTTAATGCAAAAAGACGTTCAAAATACTGTTATGCAACTATGACATGAAAAAAAAAAAAGTTACTTTTTTTGTGAAATTTTTAAATTAATTTTGAAAATTTGATTTAGAAACAGGTTTTTGTGTCTGGAAGCTTTCGGCCAGCAGCCGATGAAAAGTTACTGCAGTAAAATTCCCGCAGGGTTTGTTGAGCACTTTTCCAAGTGACCTTTCAGGCGGTTGTTGCCCGATCCCAAATCTGCAAAAACAAGCGCACCTGACCTCCTGTTGGCGCTGCTCCGAAAATATTTGAATTTCTTCGACAGCGGGATATCAAGAGCGAGCGAGAGGAGCGATAAAAGAAACACACAGGATGAAAGAATCGCAACAAAAACAAGCGAATCAGCGGGATGCCGAGGTCACCGGGGCGACTCGCTGAGACGCGGCGGGGCGGAAAAGAAAAACAGAGAAAAAGTTGTGCAACCGAAATAAAGCACGTCTGGCTAATTCTCACGGCTTTTGTCTCATTAAATACCTCGACCCGTCCTCCGCCGCACCGGCAACTTTTTCCTTTCTTAAAAGTTCCCAATTTCTTTTTATTTTATTTTTTTTAAATCACTTCTACACGTGTCAACCCTCAAGGCCGATCGCTCGAGACAAAAGGCGCGGCGGAATTTGACGCCAGCGAATTCAGGAGCTTTGGCGGCCATGAATAAAACATGGCTTCTCCTTGATGTTACCCGGACTTATGAAGTCACAGATTCCCACTTTGAGCTCGCTGGTGACACGGCGCAGGAACCCCGCGTGCAAGACGAGACCTGAAAAAGATGAAGTCTCTATACGGCGCAGCCGCCAGGCTTTGACTGCGAAGGAGAGAGAGAGAGAAGTTCACAAACGGGAAGATTTAAACCGCCGCAGACCGGAGAGAGGGAGAGAGAGAGATCGACTTTTGATCAGTTTCTGATGGAGAATACGGATGGAAAGGAGGATTAAAAAAAAAAAACGCCGGCGTGTGAATCACATAAAGATGCTTCCTTGGCGTGCGCCATTTCTGCATATTCAAGTGCGCCGAGCTGTGGGTCAAATTAGTGATTGAAATGGGATTTTCTTTCTCTTAATGTCATCAATCACTAGTGGGCTGAACAGCTTTGGGCCCAGATATTTAAAAAGACAAGGGCACCCACGTGGAATTATTCTCACAGATCTTTTTATTCGCTGGATTCGTCAGCGGCGAACACGTAGGCGGCTAAAGAGCTGCAACGACGTAAAGCAACAACATCTTGGAGGAATAATATTTGCACTTGATCTCATTCTATCCATCTGCACATTTGAGAGGAGGAGTGAGGGGGGATTTTGTTGGGATAAATTATGGCTTTAAGATCCCATTAATACCTATCGGGGAGGTGCTGAAACCCTCGCCTCCTCCTCGGTAGATGGCAGACTTGCCCCACGCAGAGAAAAACACCCAAGCTGCTGCTGGCGTGTCCGACCACATCCACGCCGTCTGGGAGAGACAGATATCAACAAGAGAGGGACAGAAAAGAAAAAAAGGGACATTTTGTATTTGTTATGCTTGAGAACAACGTTTGATTCATTAAGCAACGGATTCCGCTTCCAACCCCCCCTCTCCCGACCCCCCCGAAGGCTCATCAAGATGTCGTTATATCGTCAATATGGGGATTTCTGTTCACCTCTACAGCTTGTTTTCTCTGATTTTTAGAATGCATGCATGTATGTAGTATGTCGAGCAAAGCTAGAGAGCAACCTCTATGCCAGCTGGTTCATAAAGGTGGGGCAATAATATTTCATTCCATCCATCCCCACCTTGCACTTATTTCACAAACTGTCACACGGATTCCGATTCAAAACGACCAAAATCCTGATTGGTGGACTAAAATATGTGACATCTTTTCCCCAACAAAGCTTCTGGCGAGCAAAACATTCATTTCACAACAGAAACCCTTTGAGTAACCTCCTCAAAACACTTCAGAAAATACTGTGATCACGTCAGATGCATTTTTTGTGGTTAGAAGAGATTCAAATCTCTTTTTTGTTTTTTTTCTTTCCCAGGACTTTTGAACCCAACACCGGCGTCTTGCACAGGAGTCTCGCCACAACCGACCGACTAGAAAACAGACTTTAAAAAAGGCGAGCTTGAAGAATGACGAGTGCAGATAACGGTTATTCCACTTGCTCGGTTTACTAGTATTCAACTTCCTCCTCGCTCATCCTTTGTGTGCAATCGAGTGCACACCTGCAAAATCACGCTCGACTCGACTCACTGTCGCGCGTGAAAGTGAAAAAAAAACCGGCCCCACGCCCGACCGGTTCCCGCGTTTAGCATTTCCTTTCAGCTCGCGCGCCGAGGCCTTCGTGGGGGAGAGTGCTCTGCTTTTCATGAACTCGTGAGCGGTGGCGGTCACCGCGATTTGTCCTCGCACGAGACCTGTGCCGGGGAATATTTTTGAATAATCCCCCCTCGAGCAGAAAGCCCGCCGGGTTGGTAAAGCGTGACGGCGACACCAGCCGAGGTTAACGGTTCGATTCCCTCCGCGTGGTAGAGCGGCGCCCCAGAGGCGGTAAAACGCAGCCAGAGCGGCAACGCGTGGGACGTTGCACGGGTCGAAACATCCGCACCTTTGAAAAGTAACACAGCTGCTCATTTGGGGGGTTCCTGCGGAGGACGCGGAAGGAGACGAGGACATGAAAAGGGACGGCCGGTGGAGCGGAGGAGTGCGAAGACAAAAGTCAAAAAGTGCAGGAGGAGAGAAACAGAGGCGGTAACGTGTGTGAGCAGCGGTGCATCCCGAAAAAGGTAGAACGAGGTCAATGTGTAAAAAGGAAGAGAAGAATAAAGCCGAAGCGAAGACAAGCAGGAAGGTGTGAATGAATAATGAGAAGTAAGAAGAATGGCCTTTTGAACGAGACAGACCTTAATGAAAACCATTGTAAATGGAAAATTACCTTCTTTTTTTTGGAGCCAACAGCCCATTTCAAAATTTAAGATGAAAGGTTTTTTTTTTTTTTTTTTTTAGGCAGTTTGAATTATAGCAGCAGAGAAGAGGTTTAAGATCAGACTTTCATATTAACGGGAGGTTAGCGGCTGTAAATGTAACGCGCTCCCTCTCTCCACGCGACCGCGCGCCAAAGTTTCCTGCTCCATCACCGCTAATGCACACGCAACACGCGGCTCAGTACGTGTCGGACACACACACACACACACACAGCGCACAATGCATCCGGCTCCTGGAAGGCACGGCAATGCATCGACAAGCACAACAACAACAAGAAAAAAAGCCCAACGGAACCATTAGTTGCTCCAATTAAATGACAAACGACTGGGTTTCGATAGCGTTGAAAACACAATCTGTCCCAGAAAAGCTTTTCATTCATAATTTATGATCTGGTAATCAAAAAGGTCAAATATAAACTGATTACTACTGAAGGTTTATATGATTGGAAAAACACCACTATCTCAGTGCAATACAATTATGAACATGATTACTGACACACACGGTTCAGTCATTCTTTTCTTCTCGTTGACAATATTGTCGCTGGTTAGAAAAAAGACAAGTATTCAAAGAACTTTAACCACTGGAATTTCTACTTCAGGACTACTTGAGGTCCCACAACTGGATAAGCCCTTTGTTTTTTTTACGTTTATCTTCCGCAACATAAAAATGCTTCTTCCCAATTTGTGGGCCGACGCTGTCTGTGCCCAGATGTATTATTATTATTTTTATTATTATTATTATCGAGATGGATTTTCCATTTCAGTTGGCTTGAATCGCCACAACAGCACACCATAGTTCATGCAGCGATGACGAAGTGTTGTCGCCCATTGAATATTCAACACTGGTGTTCAAATCTACGCCCAAGTTGGTGGATCGTTTGGGGGAAATGAGCTGCAGCTCATGTGCATCTTAAACTCACCCTCATTCCTACATTTTAAACACATTGGTCATTTTCACTTCTCCATCCGTAAAACCTGCAACGAATAGTCACATATCTCCTTTTTTCTTCATTTGAAAGGCTCCAAAACACAAACCAGGCATTAAAAAAAAAAACGATTTAAAAAAATGAAAGACTTCTACAAAGAATAAAATGGTACGATTATAAAAGGGAGACTAAAGAGATAATTGTGTCGACACGGCGCTTCCTATCCTGTAAGTCATCAAAAGAACCGACAAATCAAACACTTTTTTGCATCAGATGGATCAACAGAAAACAACAAAGGCCGTTTTGAAAGAACGACTAATGAGCACTTGAGTGAAACGGATAGAGGACATCGCAACTTCAGCAAAAACACACAAACGGTTGGAAGCAAAGACGCCAACGCGTGCGGCACACCCACCAACCTTCACTTTTGTGACTCGCGACACATTTATACGGGACTCTCGAGGGAGGGGTCGGTCGGTGCGCGTCACATGACCTCCAGGAGCTGCGACCTTTTGCGTCGTCATATTTCTTTCTCGACCTTGAAACACCCGACCTCGGAACCGTCCAGGTCCTGCTCCCCGAGCAGCGCTCTGAGGGGGAACACGGAGATGGAACCGCTGGTTCTCCTCACGGGACCCCGCTGAGGACCTGCTTTCTGGTCAGTAACTTTTATGGTTATTCTTATAGGGATAAGCCAATTAAGGATTCTGTAAAATCACATTTTCCCCAAACAGTTAAAATCTCAGGGGAGAACAATTAGTCTTTTTAGAACTGTGTCTAAAAGAGCAAAGTTTGTGGAATCTGCTGTGACTCTTTACTTTTATTCTCCTTTAAAAGAATCCACATTGGGCGCTTCCTCCCCAGTGTAATTAGAAGAAGGGTCAAGCACGTGACCGTGTGTTTTATCACTTATGGGACGGCCTGGTCGTTGAGACAAAACACACAACCTGATTTAACTTTTCCTGAGTTTAGATTGTTTGTGTACGCGGGTCATGTGAGCCATTCCTGCAATAAAACTCACTGCACAAATAATCAATGCCGAATAGACATCTGAGAAGGCGTCATCAACAGCTAAGGCACGTTTCTCCCGGGTTACCTCAAGCAATCCACACGGCGACCTTCGTCCTCCTCTTCGTCACCTTCTTCTCTTTTGTCGCGAGCGCGATCAAACGGTGACATTCAACAGTCGGTTCAACCTCAGCGACGGATCCTCTGTGCAGGCCGGGCTGGTTCCACATCCGCCGAGCGAAAGTGGGACCAGGTGTGCAAATGGGAGCCGATGTCAGGCGACGAGGTCCGACGCCATCTAGTGGCTCAATGACATTTCCCTTCATCATCATCATCATCATCATCATCATCCCTTCAGTTGGTTGCTATTCGGGGATAAACCTGATTACCGGGAGGCAGAATGGCAGCGCTACTGGAAACGCATCACGTGTCCTCAAAGCAAAACCCTCTGTTCTTCATTTTCACTCTTTAGCTGCAACAACACCCCAATGTAATAAAAGCACTCCCCGCGTTCCCGTGATATCCCGCGGGATCAGGGTTAACAACGAGGGCGTTTTCCCTGCGATAAGTAGATAAATATGACCCAACGCGTGGAACTGTAATGACTTTAAGTCCCTCACCGACTCTACTGTCTGGTTGTTTGATAGCGCTGTAATCCACAATCACTTACCCTTTCTCTTGGGGCCTCGGGGCCTCAGCTCCTTTCTGTTTTTGTGTGTGTGTGTTTACCAATTCCCCCAACCTGCAGCCCGGGACTCTCGGGCGCCTCGGAAATTGCATTCCGTAGGTCTCCGAGACTATTTAGCTGCGCCGGGCGGTCGATAATTACCTGGAGGAAAAATGGGATTGAAGTTTTGGATTTCTGACGGAAGAGCGCACGATGAAGTGTCTCGCGACGTTTTAGCATTTCGAAATAAAAACAAAAGAGGGAGAAGTGAACTGCTGGGCGCTGGTTTGAATCCGTTGGAACTGCCGCTTCTGAAAAAGATTTTTGTTTTGAGCCGGGAAACCAAACGATGACTTGAAACCTACAGAGGCGCTTTGTGCGGTTATCAAAGCTCACATTTAATTCTCCTTTTATACATTTACATCAGCAAGATTACCAGACAGCGCTGACCAGATACCCCTCGCATTTATGCGGCTCGATCCATTTCATTCCCCACATGTGGACGGTTAAACGGCCGAGTTAATCTTTGGACTGCTCTCCGTCGCAGTTCTTCTCACCAAATGCCAAATGTCTGTCCATTTGACCTCCCCCGCCGCGAAGAACACAATGACTGACTGACTGCGGGAGCCAAAGGTAGAGAAAGAGTGTCAGGAGAGCGAGCGAAAGGCTTTTATTGGACTCATTCTGCATTTTCGGTGAGAGTGACACTGGAAGTGGAATTGTTTGACCCTCCAGCGAGCGATAAGAGCCCTTTCAGTGACATAAATACCCCCCCCTCCTCCAAAAAAAATAAATAAATAAGTAGACAACCCAGGTTATTTTTAAATTAAAACAATCAATCAAAAAAAAGGGGTGGGGCGGTAGAGAATAGCAGGCGGGCGGAGCGTGGCCATTATCCCGTGAGGGCACGACTCCGGCGGACATATGAATGCGTACCGGCGTGCCGGACGATGCTACGCTACGCGTGCGTCTTCGCTACGCCTCCGGTTTCTTCTTCTTTTCTGATAAGCAACACAACTCCACCTTAAAGCTTCCCTCTGAGGTGGAATACATCGTCTCACCGGGTGAAGCTGCACCTCCTTCCCTGCGATGGAGTCCCACGTGCAACCTCGTCACCCCATCGCCCCATTCGCAAGGCGGTTGACGTTATTGCGAACAACTGATTTTCTTAGCGCCCCCCCCCGGCCGGATTCAGACGGTGGCATTTGGGTTGGTGTGGGCCGAAGGACGCTCTCTGGTTAAAGGGCCACATTAATGATGATGACTCCTCCCCCCGCCGTGGCCGTTATGCAGCCAGTGATCCATGCAGATGTGAAGCCCCCGCCGCGGCTTGTCTAATTGTTATCATATTTCGTCATCTGCAGGCTGTTATTTTAGCCATCGGTCACGGGCGCATATAAATACCCGCCGACGTTTATTGAATGTCAAAGGCCGCTGGGCTGCTGATTGATTTTGACCCCTTTTTCCGCGATGTCAGAACGTGATTTGTTGCCACATCATGGCAATCTTAAAAAGCTATTTTCCCCGCCAGTGGAAATACTAACTATCACTCTGAGAGGAAAGCGAGACTCGCACAACTCGGGAATTAAGATTAATGGCCGTTTTAGGAAGCCCGCCAGAAAGTATGAAGACGTTTTTGGGATGTATTTAGAATAGAAAGGTAATGTCTGACGACAATAATTAATAGATTTGGGGCAAAAAAGGGCGAGGCCGTTGCATTTTTAAAGGCGTGTGTGTTCAAGCAGATATGTGCCGATTTATTCATACGCACCTTCCCAGTTGTCATTAGAATTTTTAATAAAGTAAATATAATATTTCAACATCTAGCATTGAGAGATCTTCATAACACGGGTCAATAAAAATAACCCAGACAATAAAATAGTGTTTTGCAGAATATTCTGCTTGCATGGTTACTTATTTGTAGTGTGCACGAGATACTTCCAGTTCCTGCACAGGTACTTCTTGACAAATATCAGGTGTGACAGACAAATCAACAGTGTATTTCAGAGGGCAGGAATTTCATCTTTCCTGACAGCTGGTGAGAAAAAACAACACATCTGCTTTAGAATCCCTGATATATACTTCACAACTCTTTCGAAGAAAAGTTAATCATGACTTTGGACATCTTTGTCTCTTAAGCTTTGTTTTGTTAAAGCTTCACGCCCGAAAATATCATCAAGGCCAATCAATCATGCACAATTACCTGCTCATCCACCCATGTCGTCTGTCCCATCCAGCGTCTTTCTGTGGATCGGCCCGATACAGCGGGACACAGCAAATGACATTTTCTAACACGGATTAACGGGCACAGGAGTGTCGAGAGGAGTGAAGACGCTCGACAGGGTCAAGCATGTAATGACTGACCTCAAATCCAGGAGGTAAAGCAAAAAAAACCGGGGCAGATGGTAACGTTATTTACCATCTGCCACTTCCAGATGCATTAATGTGAGAACATGTCAGCTGTCTGTTTTGGTAGCTGTGATTAAATAACTCATATGTAAAAGATACGATGCATTTTCTTTTATAAAACTAAACTTTTTTACTGATTACTGATACTTATCTGTAAAGACAGTTTTCTACCGTTTTCTTTGAAATGTTACACAATGTAATCTGCAAGTAATCACCTAGAAAAGTTTAATTTCATCACCAAATCAAATGGAATGTGGCTCAAGCTTTGACAGCTCAAAGTTGCTATAATGTCTGAAGACCAACCCCTCCCCTCATTTCTTTGGCTGCATCCATGTTCGTTCACTGCGGTCCTCTTTTCTCCGCCTCCTGAGCCTGACATCTGAAAGACTTCTATCAAAGCTTAGTGGGTCCAAAAAAAATCCCATGTCTTATTCTGAAACAGCTGTTCTTGTG
>BMAF01002126.1:0-15905 GCA_014132575.2 Gasterosteus nipponicus | reverse complement strand
ATTGTACTTCGTTCAGTTACGTATTGCTCCAGATTCTTTCTATGATCCTCTTGGATTTCTTGCCCACTGGTATTACCTGCCAGCGTATACTAAAGAAAACTCTGTAGGGAAACAAAAATGGGATGAAGAAAGCAGTGCTTGTACAGCCTTACGGTAAGTAATAGTCAAAAGTATCATTAATGGAAGCCCACTATTAGCCCATCAAATGATCCATGGGACATGGAGCCTTTGACTCAATCATCTACTACTAATGAACGAGCAACCCAGCATGCGGATATGTAAGAGACCATATATTGAGTGTATATATTGTTCAATTGGACTTTCTTATATTGAGGATATTATATTCAATATATATATGTTAGCATGACCCCCCTTTATTTTCCTGCTTATATTGAGGTCATGTTTGCAGAAGGTGAAACCTAGATGAGCTGATTAGGCACCAGTGTGACCGTGTGACATAATGTGCTTTTGTGTGTTTGGAGTTGCGCTTTTTCTGCGGAAATAAACACAAACAGAAAAGAGGCTAAAGATCTCCTGTCATTAACGTTAAGAAAATTGTGCAGCTCAATTGCGGCTTAATAATGTCACGTGACAAGGAACGCCGCTATGGAGATAAGCGAGAGAGGTTTCTCGTCTGTCTTCATCCACTTCAGCCTGCCTCTTTATTTCTGTCCTGTTCGAGCTTTGACTTCCTGTAGCTGCCTTTACAGAAACCTTTGTATGAAATGTGACGTGTTTAACAGCGTCTGGTGGGTTAAAAGGGAAGGAAGCACGGACCATAAACAGAAGTTAGAGAAAACCTATCGTCTAATATTCATATGTTGTCTCTGCATTTCCACATTTCTCTTCATGTTTCACACGTTTGAAAACGTCTGCAGACACGAAGCGTTTCTCAAAGCAAAGTGTAAGCGTGGGCGTGAGATGGGGCCGCGCTTTGTTTGGTGTGTTGGGGCTTTTCTGTAGTACTTTTCTCTCTTTAAATCATAGTTTTCATACATACAACCCTTTAAATGCCAGAGAAGTTAATAGTTTCTGTCCAGTTTGATGATGCGTGATGATGTTTTCTCACTTTATTTTAGTGCTGAATATTCTCCTCTACTGTGAGACACGCTCAAGGTTTTTATACAACTTTCTTTACTTGATAAATTCACTCAAGACGATTCAACACCTTCTATCACTGTTTTACATTGAATATCTCCTTTCTTTAGTTCAATTATGATGAATACAAGAAAGAAAACACAATTTATTATTTGCATGTTTTGTGTTTTGTTTGTTTCTAGATGCTTTGCTGCATATTGAACCAAACTGGTCTCCTTTATTTACTGGAGAGAAAGTTACCTTCATATGTGACTTAAAGGAAGGAAAACACACTGATTGGATTTACTCATTCAGATGGAATAGTCAAGAGTTCATCAACTACAGACCTGCGAATAGATTTACATTATCATATCTATATACAGGATATAGTGGTGAATATCAGTGTGTTGCTTATCAGAAGATCCGTCCCAACGTTATAAGAAGAAGTAATAAAGTCTCTCTAAGTGTATCAGGTAAGTGATCAAAGTTTTACCATCACTACGAGTTCATTAAAGCACTTTTATATTAATGAGACGTGTTGATTTAATAAACCTGTTTAATAAAGTGCTAATGTGATATAATGTAGTGATAATTAATAAATGTTAACTAGTGTAAGAGGAACCTTGAAGTTGAACACTGATGCTGTTTAGTCAGCTGATCTTTGTTTAAAAGGATCAATTATCAGATAATATTGATCATTTTAAATAAAACAAAGAAAGATGGACTGAATATAAATGGACATTAACATGATAAGACAAACTATTCTATATTTAATCCCTATTGAGAAACTAGAAATGAGTGATTGATTCATTATTGGTAACACAAACAGATCAAACTTATCCGCAGAGTTTAGCGCCTCCTTCGGGTTAAATGTTCTCATTAGTCAGTGAACCTTTTACAGGGTTAATACACATTTTGACCAGTGGATTTCCATGACTTTTCCATGACTTCAAACAAAATTTCCATGACCAAATAAGTGTGAAATCTCAGAGTATACATGAAAATGTGAGAAAATGTAGCATTTAAAACTAACAATGAGAATATTAAAGCATGCAGTGTTTCCGCCACCATTCAATTTGGTCTCAAGATGTTATAATTATACAATCATCCACTATTGATGAGTATCGTTTGGGGTTTTCCTGATACCAGTTCTAAAACGATACTTATAAAACATACTAAAAACATGCCTAAACAGTGCCTAAAACAATACTTGTTTTCCATTATTTTACTTCAAATTATGGACAATACATGAACTCTTAACAGTTTACAGTAGACATACAGTCTCTGTAAGAGCCGGAAGTGTATGTATTACTTCATTGGAATTTTGGGAATATTAATCATTTAGTTTATGGTCATTGTGCAGGAACTAAAGATATGTAACTTGTATTGAACGCATTTATTACGGATTGACGCTCCTTTACGTCGTTTTTGCAGTAGGTGTAACACAGAAGAGCTGCATTAGGCACAAGAGCGTATCGTTTATCTGCCGTGTGACAGAATGTAGTAATTTTATATTATGTTGACGCATTGCAGCATAAAATGAACACAAAACGAAAAGAATCAAATGATCTTCTGTCATTCGAGGAGGAAATTTTAAGTCACGTGTCTGCAGCTTAATACGGCTCAATGACAAAGAACACCGAAGCAACGCCGCCACGCCCTCTGTTTACAACGTGGAACTGCTGCTAGCAGACGGGCAGCGCACGTACAGCGCTGGTGGCCGAAGAGAGAGACGTGCTGCTCGGCCTGGTGGCTTCGCTAGCAGTCGCCCTCTGATGGTGTTCCTGTAGTATATTCGCTAGCAGCGGCACAGTGATGTCTGTTTCCTTTAGCACGGCTCGTTAATGCCACTCTCCCATGTTTAAAATATATCATGTTCCGCCTCCACATTACTTACATTCTGCTCGTCCCGGGTCTTTGTTTGTCGGAAATCATGAGATGCACTTTTCCATATGTAGCCAACCACGGTTAAATCTACACTTCCCTGACACTGGATGATTCCTGAAATACTGCACTTTTCAGTTAAGGCGCATTTACACAGCCGCGGTTTCGAATCATTTGCGCTTTGAGTATCAGAGCATCCTGCGTCTCTTTAAAACCATATGAATGATTTCAAACCTAATCTTAAATGAACCACATGACCATAGAAATATAACACATTTCCATGACTTTTCCAAAACGTTTAGGATTTTATTTCTTTCCATGACCTTTCCAGGCCTGGAAATGAACTTTTTGAAATTCCATGACTTTTCCAGGTTTTCCATGACCGTACGAACCCTGCTTTTATTATTTATTACAGGGAGACTGACTTTGACGACTTCTTCTGTCTACAACTTTGTTAAATTAAAACTATGTTGGAAACATGAATCACTGATATCTTGTATCGTTGTTCATTTAATGAAACTGATTCAGTAAAGCAAAGAAGTAACTGTTACACAGACAAAGATGTAAACCTTTAACTCCTGAGTCCTCCTTGTATGAAGGAGAATCAGTGACTCTGACTAAAGAGCTGCAAGAATTTAACATTGTCTCTGTGATGAATACTCTGAATTATCTTCGAGAAAGTTAAAGAAATTTTAAAAATCACGACTATTTCACAGGCACAATAATTACATTGTTATGTGTTTGTTTTACATTAAAACAGCACAACCAAAGGCCCAACTGAGCAAAGACTCCCCTGTAGAGGGAAGTGTGACCCTGACCTGCTCTGTGGGGTCTTCATCATCATCATCATCTGGATGGAAGTACTTCTGGTACAGAGACAAGAAAACCTCTGAACCTCTGAAACCAGGAGATGGTGTTCTCCTCCAGAGTGGAAGCATCTCTCCCTCTGGTGGAGGAGTCTACTGGTGCAGAGGAGGAAGAGGAGACCCAGTTTACTACACAGAGTACAGCCATCCAGTCGGTAAAGAACTAAACTGATAGTTGATGTGAAACAAAACATGTAGAAAAAGTATTTGTGTTGTGGATTCGATCCCTGAGATGCTAATGTAATGATGGACATTGACCACTACGGGGTTCCGGTCAGAGAACACGCAGACATCTGATTGTTCCACATTATTCTGTATTTACTCCGGTAATACAGATTTACAGATGGATAGTGTCAGGATCTCCGATCCCCCCCGAGTTGGTTGATGAGAGGGATCCAGCACGTTGATCAGTCAAAAAGTTAACATTTATTTAGAAGAGAAAAAGATTACATGAGCAATTCTCCGCAGATATCTGGCTTTACTCATTCAGATGGAATACAGTAATACACAACTTCCATCAACAGGAATACAGGCTCGCTAGCCAGATTAGCCACTTAGCTCGAGTGGACAGCTATTATTTGAACGGCTATATAGCAGAACCAACACTGACAGTGACAGTGAACACACCTAAATTGACATAGGGTACAGCTAAGAAAAGTAACCCTTTGGGCAAACAAGTGCAGAGTTAAAGTAGTATGACTTACATCGTCAAAGACTGGATCTGACTACTGTCCTTGTTGCGCGGCATGTATTATTCGCGCCACCGTAAGTGGCTGCACGCTGTCAAAATAAAATTTCAAAATAAAAGCGTCAATATTGTCATGTTCGTGAAGAATTCACAGTTTATGATTAAGAATTAAGACTCGCACTAAAACTTTGTCTAACTTTTCTATTTGGGACCTGATGATGATGAACAGTCACAAACAGAGCTGTTGTGACTCTGCAAAAAAACTGGCCTGAAATTTACTCTGGAGAGACGATCAGTCTCACATGTGGAGTAAAGGAGGGAGGAGGCTCTGAGTGGGAGTATGAATGGAGAACACCCGACTATTACACACCTCAACACCCAAAAGGCTCCGTGATCACATATGCACAAACAGGAGACTACAGCTGTAAGGGAAGACTGAAGGATGAAGCCTCTACAACAGAATGGAGTGATGCTGTCACATTAAAAACATCACGTATGTCAGCATTTTTATTTCCCTGAATCAAACAGAATATTTGAGTTGTTTAATTGGTTAAAATGTTGAGACATTATACCATGACACCTGGTTTACACAGTTGAAGAAAAAGAGGACTTCAACAGTGAAAGTAATCCACCAAGGACTCATCACAACACGTCTTTATTCTGTGAAATCTCTTTCCAACAGATGTCCCTCAGCCTGTACTCACAGTGTCTCCATCATGGACGAGTCCTGGAGACTCAGTGACTCTGACCTGCAGTGTTGAACCTCCGTCTGCAGGATGGAGGTTCTTCTGGTATCAGGCTGTTCCAGAACTGTCACTCTACTACACCTATGAGCTTCTAGCTGGTAGCACCACTGGGACTGTACAGGATTCCTACAGTCTTCATGGACAGACACACACAGCAGGATATGTGTGCAGAGCTGGAAGAGGAGATCCTGTGTTTTACACTCTGTACAGTGATGTGAAATTTGTCTGGTCTGGAGGTGAGTTTGTTCACACTTGTATATTCTTGCACAAGAGAATAAATGTCCTGTTTGTGTTAAAATTGTTTGTCCTGTGTGTGTCTCCTAATGACGTGTCCTCAGGTGTGAATCCAGTAGCGTCTCTCACAGTGAGTCCTCACAGACTGCAGCACTTCAGCACAGAGTCACTGTCACTGAGCTGTGAGGGAAACTCTACTGAGTGGAGAGTGATGAAGGCTTCTAATTATGGCCACGTGTACATTGGTTGTAACTGGGGACAAATGACTGGATCCACATGCAACACCGACACTAGAGCGAGTAGTGGAGTGTACTGGTGTGAGTCTGCAACACAGTCCAGCAATGCAGCCAACATCACTACACACAGTGAGTTTACATTCATTTAAACGTTTTACATCTAAAGTAGTTACACATCTTATTGTAGAGTGCTGACATTTTAAGGTGACTTTATAGGGACTTTAACTCAATATTTAGTTTGTTTCAGTATCATTTCTCTGTATTGTCCAACACGTCTTTGTGGTTGACTTTCCTCTTTATGACCATAGACATCCACCATTGACTTTAAACCAGGAGGAGCTGTAGAGTTATCTGGCTCCATCCTGGCTCCTCCACTTTGGACCTTTTAGACCATTCTGTAGCTCACTGCCACTAAGTGGACATTTGTCTGCGACATATTGAGCATTAATTAAAGATGTAACTGTGAGCATGTACGTCACCAAAGAGCCGTCTCTTTTATCCATGAAATGCAGCTATTCGCTCAGCTACTGTGTGAATGTGGATATCAAATGTAAACTATAAATGTCTTCTTTTCTTTGGACATCGGCTTGTTTGACTTCCTGTCCTCTGGTCTCTTTACAGGTGGTGATGTCATCCTGGTGAGTTCTGTCCATCCTGTTACTGAGGGACATTCGGTCACTCTTGGCTGCATGTTGAGGACAAAAGAACTTCTTGATGAAGTGGATTTCTATAAAAATGACAAACTCCTCCCAAATCCTCTCAAAAGGGAGCTGTTTATCTCTTCAGTTACTAAGTCAGATGAAGGCTTTTATAAATGTAGAGGAAGGAATTCACCTCCAGGTTTGGAGAGTTTGACCTCAGCAGAGAGCTGGTTGTCAGTGGAACGTGAGTACGAGTAGAAGATGTTTTCTTTTGTAATATGTGTTACAGTCTGAGTTACAAAAGGTGTAACTGAATTAAACTATTTGTTTGCGTGAGACAATATAGTTTTATACATTTTAGTGTTTAAAGACACAAATTAAACTAACATGAGCAGCAGTGAAAGGTGAATGTTGTGTGATCAAAGGTTCATGTGAGTGTATGTGTTGCAGTCCTTGTGTATCTCTTCATGGTTGGTGTGTACTTGTGTGTAGATCCTGAAGAAGCAGCAACAAGCTCTGTGTTTCTCGTGCTGTTGGTTGTTGGTCTGGTTTCCGGAGTTTTACTGATTATTCTCCTGCTGCTGTTTCTGCATCGCTACAGAAAGTCAAAAGGTGAGATCTTTTCCTTCTTAAAGACATTGATGGCTAATGTGAATACTTCTATAAGGGAACAAGCTGCAGTAGTTGAGATGCTTTTGTAGGCCAGCAGAGCTTTAATAAAGGAGAACAAAGTGTCTCTTCATGCATTCATCTGATCCTTCTAACAGGGACGAATGAGGAACGGGAGGAGAGCGTTTACGTGTCGATGGAAACTACTGCAGGTACTTCAAGTACAACAGACCATGTAGTACAATGTGAGTGTACTTGTGTATTACTACCAGCAGTCAGCAAAGGTCAAACACAACACGTACACCTGTTACTCTTAAATAACCTTTAATCTCTTTTCCTTCTCTTTGTTCAAATGAATAAAACATCTGCATGGACAGAACCAGGGGAACGGATGACGACATAAAAACCACATCTTTGTCTTTTTGAGTAATGATTGTGTGAACTTCCTCTTTCCTGATATGAGAGTGTTTTGTAGTTAACCCATGAAAAGATCATTTAAAGGAAATACATCATAAGTCTTTATAGGTTTTACTTGGTGAAAATAGTCTAGATTATTACATATATTCTTATTCAAATGTTGGTATTGAGTGTTTAATGGACATTTCATTTTTTCTTCTTAGTCACTTTGTTTTTTTAAGCTTCTGTAGAAAACTTTGAATGGAGGCTGGTTTGAATAAAAGGAAAAAGCAGTTTGACGTCTTTGAGCTTCAGTGCGTTGGTGATATTATTCAATATGAAGTCATCTTCTCTTTTACTTCTGATTAAAATATAACTTTTTACACTTCTAATCTTTTATTGAACAACAGATTTCAGGTTCTGAGCTTCGGAGGAAGGAATGCTTCTTTAAACTCGCCTCGGCTGAGACGAGAAGTCAAAGAGTCACTGGCTGGAGTTTAAAAATGATTAAGACTTTAATAACTAATTACAAAACGATAAACGGTATGAATAGTATATTTTGCCAAATAGAGAAGTCCCCTCGTTGAGTCTCATGTCCATCATTGTTGGTTCAAAGGAGGCTGCTGCTTCTTCTCCAGCTTCCTTCAGTTGTAGTCGTATGTGATTGGCTGCACATTCAAACGTGGCTCCTCCCCCGTGAACTCCTTCCTGCTCCAAGACGTCACGTGACTCTCTCCTGGTTTCATCTGATGGCCGAATGTGAAATCCCTCACTGACCTGAACAATCCCTGTTCACTTAACACTACAGTACATTCAATGATCACACCTTTGGCTTAAAGCTTCATGTGAACATAACACAGCATGCATGATGTCATCATCATCTCACCTGCTCCGTGTCTCCACCTCCTTCACTTGCACTGAGCAGGTCTCCTCAAGCTCTTAGTGATAAAGTTAACTCCCTGTACTGTTCTTATGAACATACCAACGTACCAACACACTTTTATAACAAATACACAACGAGCAGCTCACGTTCAAGTCGGAGGGTCACCTGTCACTGCATTTATCAGACTGCAGCAAGCGCATTTATTATGAAGGATCAGTTGTTCCCAAATATTCCCTCCTAGTAATTACCAGGTAAATAATCCATTAATACCTCAGCAGTTCTCTTCTGTGATCTCTGTCTTCGTTGGCGGATTGTGAGGATGAGGCCCGGTTTGTACTCTGAGTACACGACCAACTTCCATTGCTCAACATAATTGCACCCACAGAGAATTTTTGGGTTGAAAAGACGTTGCCAAATGGTTTAAAAGTTAAAAAAATTCAACGTGTATTCGTAGACGTCTACGTTTAGACCACATTTCAACAGGATTTTTTTATACGGTAATATTTTGTCCTATACTTTATGCTATATCATTATTTTAGAGGTTTTAAAAAAGTTGTGTCATGAACTCAAAAAGAGCTCAAATTCAGTTTCTCTCTTTCTCAAACGCCTCATGAGAGCCCATCACCAAAGAGCCCGCCGTCACTTTTATTAACGTTAGCTAACATTTATTAAAGCTGAACATTTTGGATCCTTTAGCCGTGTTTACGGAAAGGGAGCGACGTTGGCAGCGATTGACCCCTTTGTGGCTTTGAAGATGACTGACTGATGCTAACGAGCTCAGCTAACTAACGTTAGCTTGAATTTCCCTGGTTTAACTTTTAAGAACGATTCACAACTTGTGTGCAAGCGTTATTTAACAGAGAGTTATGTTATACACTACAACAAAAAACAGTTACTTACCAAATAACGGATTTTCACCCGAGCCAGACAAAATGATGTTGCGTCTCGCTCCGTTCCTCACGGCAGTCCGGCCACGACCACCTGCAGAGGACGGTGTGTCTCGCGCCCCCCCCCATCCGCGGTTGTCGTCAGCGTTATTATTGCGCAAGTGTTCTGGTGTGGGTGCTTTTTTTGTGAAGGAGGAGATGGAAGGAGAGGATGTGTTCAACTGGGGATGTGTTCTTGGAAAAGATAAAAATAAAGTTGCGGCCGGTTTGCCGCAGAACCGGAGCTCCGTGTTGTTGTTTTGTCATTAACACAAAGTACAGGCGCACCATAAACGCTCGGCTACAGTCACAATAGTCCGTGAAGACATTCTTGATGAATAACAAACACTGTGTGTTCTCATGTGCGTGTTGTTGAACATGTATCATGCACTGTTGGTAATATTCTCTTTCTCCCAAATGCCTCATGAGAGCCCATCACCAAAGAGCCCACCGTCACTTTCATTATCGTTAGCTAACGTTTACTAAAGCTGCGCACTTTGGCTCCTTTAGCCGTGTTTACGGACATGGAGCGACGTTGGCAGCGATTGACCCCTTTGTGGCTTTGAAGATGACTGACTTTCTGACCTCTGGTCATGATGCTAACGAGCTCAACTAACTAACGTTAGCTTGAATGCTGACATGGAAATGGAGAATTTCCCTAGTTTAACTTTTAAGAACGATTCACAACTTGTGTGCAAGCGTTATTTAACAGAGAGTTATGTTATACACTACAACAAAAAACAGTTACTTACCAAATAACGGATTTTCACCCGAGCCAGACAAAATGATGTTGCGTCTCGCTCCGTTCCTCACGGCAGTCCGGCCACGACCACCTGCAGAGGACGGTGTGTCTCGCGCCCCCATCCGCGGTTGTCGTCTCGCGCCACGTCGTCAGCGTTATTATTGCGCAAGTGTTCTGGTGTGGGTGTTTTTGTGTGAAGGAGGAGATGGAAGGAGAGGAAGTAGAAGATGTGTTCAACTGAGGGTGTGTTCTTGGAAAAGATAAAAATAAAGTTGCGGCAGGTTTGCCGCAGAACCGGAGCTCCGTGTTGTTGTTTTGTCATTAATACAAAGTACAGGCGCACCATAAACGCTCGGCTACACTCACAATAGTCCGTGAAGACATTCTTGATGAATAACAAACACTGTGTGTTCTCATGTGCATGTTGTTGAACATGTATCATGCACTGTTGGTAATATTCTCTTTCTCCCAAATGCCTCATGAGAGCCCATCACCAAAGAGCCCACCGTCACTTTCATTATCGTTAGCTAACGTTTACTAAAGCTGCGCATTTTGGCTCCTTTAGCCGTGTTTACGGACATGGAGCGACGTTGGCAGCGATTGACCCCTTTGTGGCTTTGAAGATGACTGACTGACTTTCTGACCTCTGGTCATGATGCTAACGAGCTCAGCTAACTAACGTTAGCTTGAATGCTGACATGGAAATGGGAATTTCCCTGGTTTAACTTTTAAGAACGTTTCACAACTTGTGTGCAAGCGTTATTTAACAGAGAGTTATGTTATACACTACAACAAAAAACAGTTACTTACCAAATAACGAATTTTCACCCGAGCCAGACAAAATGATGTTGCGTCTCGCGCCGTTCCTCACGGCAGTCCAGCCACGACCACCTGCAGAGGACGGTGTGTCTCGCGCCCCCCCCATCCGCGGTTGTCGTCTCGCGCCGCGTCGTCAGCGTTATTATTGCGCAAGTGTTCTGGTGTGGGTGTTTTTGTGAAGGAGGAGATGGAAGGAGAGGATGTGTTCAACTGAGGTGTGTTCTTGGAAAGATAAAAATAAAGTCGGACTCCGTGTTGTTGTTTTGTCATTAACACAAAGTACAGGCGCACCATAAACGCTCGGCTACACTCACAATAGTCTGTGAAGACATTCTTGATGAATAACAAACACTGTGTGTTCTCATGTGCATGTTGTTGAACATGTATCATGCACTGTTGGTAATATTCTCTTTCTC
Source organism: Gasterosteus nipponicus (assembly GCA_014132575.2). Lineage (NCBI taxonomy): Eukaryota > Metazoa > Chordata > Actinopteri > Perciformes > Gasterosteidae > Gasterosteus > Gasterosteus nipponicus. The sequence goes on along the minus strand of BMAF01002126.1, from coordinate 4,742 downwards.
CCAAATGCCTCATGAGAGCCCATCACCAAAGAGCCCGCCGTCACTTTCATTAACGTTAGCTAACATTTACTAAAGCTGCGCACTTTGGCTCCTTTGGCCGTGTTTACGGACAGGGAGCGACGTTGGCAGCGATTGACCCCTTTGTGGCTTTGAAGATGACGGACTTTCTGACCTCTGGTCATGATGCTAATGAGCTCAGCTAACTAACGTTAGCTTGAATGCTGACATGGAAATGGAGAATTTCCCTAGTTTAACTTTTAAGAACGATTCACAACTTGTGTGCAAGCGTTATTTAACAGAGAGTTATGTTATACACTACAACAAAAAACAGTTACTTACCAAATAACGGATTTTCACCCGAGCCAGACAAAATGATGTTGCGTCTCGCTCCGTTCCTCACGGCAGTCCGGCCACGACCACCTGCAGAGGACGGTGTGTCTCGCGCCCCCCCCATCCGCGGTTGTCGTCTCGCGCCGCGTCGTCAGCGTTATTATTGCGCAAGTGTTCTGGTGTGGGTGTTTTTTTGTGAAGGAGGAGATGGAAGGAGAGGATGTGTTCAACTGAGGGTGTGTTCTTGGAAAAGATAAAAATAAAGTCGGAGCTCCGTGTTGTTGTTTTGTCATTAACACAAAGTACAGGCGCACCATAAACGCTCAGCTACACTCACAATAGTCTGTGAAGACATTCTTGATGAATAACAAACACTGTGTGTTCTCATGTGCATGTTGTTGAACATGTATCATGCACTGTTGGTAATATTCTCTTTCTCCCAAATGCCTCATGAGAGCCCATCACCAAAGAGCCCGCCGTCACTTTCATTAACGTTAGCTAACATTTACTAAAGCTGCGCACTTTGGCTCCTTTAGCCGTGTTTACGGACAGGGAGCGACGTTGGCAGCGATTGACCCCTTTGTGGCTTTGAAGATGACGGACTTTCTGACCTCTGGTCATGATGCTAACGAGCTCAGCTAACTAACGTTAGCTTGAATGCTGACATGGAAATGGAGAATTTCCCTAGTTTAACTTTTAAGAACGATTCACAACTTGTGTGCAAGCGTTATTTAACAGAGAGTTATGTTATACACTACAACAAAAAACAGTTACTTACCAAATAACGGATTTTCACCCGAGCCAGACAAAATGATGTTGCGTCTCGCTCCGTTCCTCACGGCAGTCCGGCCACGACCACCTGCAGAGGACGGTGTGTCTCGCGCCCCCCCCCCATCCGCGGTTGTCGTCTCGCGCCACGTCGTCAGCGTTATTATTGCGCAAGTGTTCTGGTGTGGGTGTTTTTTGTGTGAAGGAGGAGATGGAAGGAGAGGAAGTAGAAGATGTGTTCAACTGAGGGTGTGTTCTTGTAAAAGATAAAAATAAAGTTGCGGCCGGTTTGCCGCAGAACCGGAGCTCCGTGTTGTTGTTTTGTCATTAACACAAAGTACAGGCGCACCATAAACGCTTGGCTACACTCCCAATAGTCTGTGAAGACATTCTTGATGAATAACAAACACTGTGTGTTCTCATGTGCGTGTTGTTGAACATGTATCTTACACTGTTGGTAATATTCTCTTTCTCCCAAATGCCTCATGAGAGCCCATCACCAAAGAGCCCGCCGTCACTTTCATTAACGTTAGCTAACATTTACTAAAGCTGCGCACTTTGGCTCCTTTAGCCGTGTTTACGGACAGGGAGCGACGTTGGCAGCGATTGACCCCTTTGTGGCTTTGAAGATGACTGACTGACTTTCTGACTTCTGGTCATGATGCTAACGAGCTCAGCTAACTAACGTTAGCTTGAATGCTGACATGGAAATGGGAATTTCCCTGGTTTAACTTTTAAGAACGTTTCACAACTTGTGTGCAAGCGTTATTTAACAGAGAGTTATGTTATACACTACAACAAAAAACAGTTACTTACCAAATAACGGATTTTCACCCGAGCCAGACAAAATTATGTTGCAATTCCAGTCAGCAAAAAAGGCAGAACGACGCTGAAAGCGCAAAATGTGGCGCATGCGCAAAGGGTGGTCCTCATTTAATGAATGTATTTGATACAACACAAACAAACTCATCACATCCAAGAAGGGCTTGAATCATTTTTATTGAGTGTATAGAACCATGACGGTATCAGCTACTAAAACCACTGCACCGACACAGAAACCCAAAGGGCACAATTCCCGTCAACTCTACAGCACCTTAAATAGCATCGAAAGTCATAGTGGCCCTTCGACATGACCATTCAATGATAGGGTTCTTGCACCGTTTCAAAAGTAAAATGTAATGCTTTTTAAGACCTTTTTAAGACCTCAACAAATATAATTTAAGACCCAAAATTGTCACAATTTCTTTGGAATACGCAATTTATTGCCTCCTACAATGGAAATCAAAACTATTTTTCAAATTAGGAGACAGTATAATAACTGACAATAACGCTTCCAATACTGTTTGGCCAATATCGATGTAAACAATGAAAGTGATTCCTTTGTGATGCAGAACAGAGCCAACATAACATACATATTACACCAAACAACACAATGCATTGCGAATCGGGGAACATGGCAGCAAAGACGCCACGTATGTCTTCATTGGATTTAAATTAATTGTGCCTCGTCACAGTATGGAGAACCCATAGTACCTCTGCCTTTTGGGTGTCTGGTGTTGAAATGAAACTTGTTACAGCCGACTGAGAGGTGGCGTCTGAACTTGTAACGTCGTTGCAGGGATTAACCTGGCCCCGCTATGGCTAGCTGCTGCAACGCATCGCTGGTACTTTCCTCCTTTCATGTGCGACTCGACGGCTTTGAGCCCCATGGTCCCTGATGAAAAGGTCTTTTTGCAGAGTGTACACATTGCCTCATTGTTGTTTTATATCGGCGCCAACCACCTCCTAAATGCATCCTCCTCCGTCCACTTGTCGTTAAATTTGCACTTCCCCATCTTCTTTGCATTTTCAACCTCACATCGACAACCGCGTAATGGCGACACGCAGCCTGACGTCAGCGTCTGTAGCCGACGTACCGTAAACAGCTATTAAATTGCGGAGACTCATTTCGCACAATACTAAATCAATCAACTATTAGATGTTTTACGACGCACCACTGTGCTTTCTCCTAGTCATTAAAAATTAATACCTACAGCAGCTTTACGTGAAATTTAAGACAATTTAAGACCTTAATTCCCCAAATTTTAATTTAAGACATTTGAGGACTTTTTAAGGACCCGCGGGAACCCTGAATGATTAAATAAACAGCACTGCAATTCATGCCAAATAGCACGCAAATTCCTAACAACCAAGGGCGTAACCATGGTTTAGACATTTGGGGGGTCCAAATGAATACCATTCCCCATATTATTTTTTTGCATGGCCTACAATTCTATATTCATATATGAAAATTTGCACATCTAAAACAGTTTTGAGGACCACATTGACCATTTAAATCCACATCTAAAGGAATAGTGTAATTTCTCTGTAATAGTGACTGAGTTGGGGAGTTGCTTACTATTTACTGAACTTAAACACACCAACCAATTACAATTATGCTTTTACAGTAGTACTGTAGCAAATAGGATAGCTTCCAATGGAAAAAGAAAGCCCACTTACTTAAAATGACTGTCTATGTGCAATACTAAATTGCATTAATTTCTCACCTGATCATCTGCATGTCCAGAGCGTGTCCCTGTCTGGCCACTGCTTTCATCTTGCCAGTCTCTCTCTCTGTGATGCCGCGTTGTGACCACATGTAATTTTATTAGAAAAACAGCGACTCGTGCTTTTATGAGGCAACACGTTTCATTTGCTTACACATTTAGCTCGGTATCAAGTTACTTACTGTCTGAAAAAAACGCGAATGCTCGCCTGCTGGCACAGTTTTCTCCGCTTTTTATGTGACCTAAAATCCTCCATTTACTCTACCGTAAGGTGTCAAACTCATTTCAGGTTCGCGCCAGATACCGCCCACTTGGACCGACCGCGGGCCAAACCATTAAATGATAGGTGGGGGTGACGATCCGACCGGCGAACGGTACAGCCGACGGGGGGCGCTGACGATCCGACCGGCCGGCGGTACGGTCGATATATGTACATAGATCTATTTTACATATTTTCTGCTGTATATTGGGGGGGACAGATTGGTATATTTTCAATATTGGGGGGGACACAACCCCTCCAAAGAATGCGTGGTTACGGCTATGCTAACAACACACAGCAAACAATTCCCCCGTCGTGTGAAGAGGCGTACAATCAGAGGGGCCGCCCCATCGGGTGTCCCCCGATGTCTCCGGTAAGAAGAAGGTAAAGAAATATCCGTCGGTTGGCGAGAGAAAACCCGTAAGGATCGCTGGTGTGTCGCTCCGTTCCTCACGGCAGTCCGGCCACGACCACCTGCAGAGGGCGCCCCCCATCTGCGGGGTTCGTCTCGCGCCGCGTCGTCAGCGTTATCATTGCGCAAGTGTTCCGGTGTGGGTGCTTTTATTGTGAAGGAAGAGATGGAAGGAGAGGAAGTAGAAGATGTGTTCAACTGGGGGTGTTCCTGGAGAAGATAAAAATAAAGTTGCGGGCGGTTTGGCGCAGAACCGGAGCTCCGTGTTCTTGTTTTGTCATTAACACAAAGTACAGGCGCACCATAAACGCTCGGCTACACTCACAATAGTCCGTGAAGACATTATTTGTCCCCTAAAGGAAACACATTTACTGCAACCCTCGTTTTAATAATGTGAAGTCGCGTTCTCATGAATGCGCCTTGTATC
>BMAF01002125.1:0-12431 GCA_014132575.2 Gasterosteus nipponicus | reverse complement strand
CGCAAGTGGTTCTAAAATAGCCGGCTGCACTCTGAGTGAGAAGCATCTTTGCTGCTTGTGTTTCCCTTTGTGGCTTTCACGTCGGTGTGAACGCGCTCGAGTTTAGAGGAAGGGGGCCGCAGTGCAGAGACCACCTCTGCAGGAACACCACACACAAACCACTGTTCATTGCACGGTGACGTAGTCTGTGGCTGAAGTCTTGTTTTTTTGGAGGGGGAGGAGACACGAGAACTAAAGTCTTTCACAGCTGGATGCAGAGTTGCATTTGGACTTGATCTACACATCATTTGTTGACACTCAGCTTCTCGTAAGGAGACTCTGCGGCATGTTCACACATTGCCACTTATCAGTGTTCTCATCTTGTTGCTGCCTTGTTCACTTCCTCATGCGCTCACAAGTTGCCAGGGCCCCACGCAAACCTCAAGCTGGGCCCATGGTGCATTGTGGGAAGTACCTGGTGGCAGTCAGGGGTCCCCCCCCTACCTTAGTGCTGCGGTGCAGAAGTCTTACCAAACTCAAGGGGTAACACACAAGACAACATGCATGTAGGGACATGAAGGCAACAAACAGGCTGCAGCCCGACCGCTTTGCACGCACATCGCGAAGGCCTCTGACACGGCTAAACAACGCCGAGGCCCTCTGTGCACGTGGATCCTCTGGCTGTCGGTGGCGAAGGAGGCGCAACATCCTTTTTATGGCTCTCACTATTAATATTTGGGAGGATTTATGACTGCAGCGAAACATAAGAGCCACATGTGGTGCCTTTCTGCCAGACACACGGACCTGACGTGAGTCGACTGGATACGCTTGTTCTGCAAAGTGAGTTCTGGGAAACGTCGGCGAGTCTTCACAGAACTGTTTAAAGAGAAGTGTAACACGCAAGTGGTTCTAAAATAGCCGGCTGCACTCTGAGTGAGCAGCACCTTTGCTGCTTGTGTTTCCCTTTGTGGCTTTCACGTCGGGGTGAACGCGCTCGAGTTTAGAGGAAGGGGGGGCGCAGTGCAGAGACCACCTCTGCAGGAACACCACACACAAAGACACGACGACGAGGCCCTCTGTGCATGTGGAGCCTCTGGCTGTCGGTGGCGATGGAGGCGCAACATCCTTATTATGGCTCTGACTATTAATATTTGGGAGGAATTACGGCTGCAGCGAAACATAAGAGCCACATGGGGGGTCGTGCTGGTCCGTTACCATCAGCGTTCCCCCGCGTGGCTAGTCAGGCTACTCGCAATAGTCCGTGAAGACATTCTTTGTCCCCTAAAGGAAACAAGTCTGTACAGCGCTTTTCTAGTCTTCCAACCACTCAAAGCACTATATACGGTGGCCCTGAAGTGCAAAACACAGCAGCAAATAGGAGAACACAATGAGATTAACTCCTTACGGAAAGGGTAGGGCCTTATAGCAGAGGACAGACCCTTCTGATTGGACAGACGGACTGTCTGTCTTTTAACAGGAGATGATACAGGGCTCACGCATTGAGCGTGAAAGTCACGCATTTGTCACGCACTCCCCACACATCCTATTCCTCACGCCAAGAAATCGGACTCCGGTCCCCGAGGCGTGTCGGCCGTGTCGGCCGTAGCGTCCGCGGCTCCCCCCCTTTTATTTACTTTTATTTACAACACCTTAATATAATTTAAGAACAAAACACTGGTAAACCAACAGTGAAACACTAGTAGGACACTTTTAAGACACTCGTAAAACATCGTCATCTCTCCGTGACTTCCTGCTGCGTCACTTCCCCCCTCATCAGACTCTCAGTCCCCCCACTGATTTATTGATTGACAGAATATCTAGAAAGCGACATTTCTCAGCTTTCAGAATCCAATTGTGCAAATAGTTAAAGGAGTCACAGTCATTTGAATCCTCCATGTCACTTTCCGTCGCCGGCGAAAGGCTTCGGATTAAGAGTGTTAAAAGACAGACAGTCCGTTTGTCCAATCAGAAGGGTCCGTCCTCTGCTATCTGCTATAAGGCCCTCCCCTTTCCGTAAGGAGTTAATCTCGTTGTGTTTTGCTCTTCAGGGCCACTGTAACTTTAACACTGTATTCACACACTGATGACCGGAGCCACCTGTCATCAGTAACCAACATCCACACACATGCAGGAGCAATGTTGGGTTAAGTGTCTTTCCCAAGGACACATGGACATGCGGGTTGGCCGAGCCTGAGATCAAACCACCACCCACCCCCCCCCTCACCCACAGTGAGGTTATGAGTCCCCAAACAATCTGAGCAAATAAATATTATATTATTATTAGTATTAATCCCCTGTTCTTAATAATCTCAAGAATGTGCCTTGACTTAATCTCGCAGAGTATCGGCCCACAACGCTTCTTCTGCTTCTTCATCAACACAGACCTCCCCCCACTCTGCAGCCTCACAGTTTGGGTTCACAGTTTGAGTGACGTGAAGAGGAAGCACACGTCGTATCTCTCCCCACAGAGATGGCTGGTGGTTGCCTGAGCTGCTTCTTCGCATACACGTCTGTTGTGCTCCTGGGGGGGTCGCCTCTACGGTACGTACCCCCCTGCTCTGCATCTGATCGATTGGTACCGTGATACAATGGTTTTAGCTCCATTACCCAAGTCGCGTCCTTAGGATGGAGCCGGTGGGGAGAGAGAGAGGAATTCAAAGAATGGAATGAAGTCAAGGCGTCAAATGTGTGCGTTTAAAGATGAATAACAAACATTACGTGTTCTCATGTCTCGTGTTGTTGAACATGTATCATGCACTGTTGGTAATGTTCATTTATTGCGTCTTGTGGTTTTGAATATGCGAACACGCTTTGCTTCTTCTTGGTAAACTGTCAGCAAATCTGCTTCTTCTGCTTTCACAACTCAGGATGGGCTCATCCCATCTGCTTCTGCTACTTCCTCCTCCAGGATCAGTCATACGAATGTATTTATTACACACGGTAGCTGGTTTGCAGACGGGGGTTTCATGTTAAAATGGCCGCATCAGTATTTTTAAAGTTACCAACAAGCACAAAGTAGCTGTTGCTGCAATGGAAATGTGTGTGAGCTTGTTTGTGAAAATATGACGGCAGACAGTCGTGGGGGTTGATTTCCTGAGAACCCCCCAGCAGCAGCGGCGCTGCCGGAAAGTGATGAGTAACACAGGATAAAGGCAGCAGTGAGCCGCTGTCATTGTGGTCGCCCTTTTGTTTTCTGTGGAAATAAGTTTACGCCTCCTCTGCTTAGTTACAGCTATTGCATCTTTTTTATCAACATGTATTTATAATTCACATTATCTCATTTCCTCACTGCACATGAGGTCAACCATTAGTGGACAGACGTTTTGAAGCCTGCAGTTCGGCCTTTTAGTCTTCGCCATCTTGTGTTCAGGCGACCAACACGTGACGATTAACTTAGCCACGCCCCAAACCCCCCGCCCGACCCCCTTTTTGACCCTTTTGCTCTCCCTGTATGAACATAACGTTTCTGACCGTGAGCGTCTGTTCTGTGTTGATGTGTTTCAGATGTGGAGGCTTCACGCTGTGATGGTGTCATCTATAAGAAAGTGGGGGACACGGTGGAGTTGCCCTCATGTGCACCAACTAAAGGGGTCACTTTTCCAGAGTGGAAATATGGTTTTACTTTAACCACAGCTGAAAAACTAGTTCTTAGAAACAATCAGTTTAAAGGCAGATTAGACCTGAACCCCACAAGCTTTAATTTAACAGTGAGACAACTGACTCGCCAAGATTCTGGTGTTTTCCTATTTATCTCAGACGTGAATGGCACACAAAGTAAAACAGTCACCATCAATCTGAAGGTTTATGGTAAGAACCTCAGAATTATTCATGACTTATAAACTCTTAATAATATATTAGTTGGTTGATAGATGGATTATATAACAGAGGAAACAACAGGGGCAGAAATCATCACCTCATCAGGTTCTGTTTTTAACTTTATTTTCACAGCTCGACAACCTGCAGCTTCAAGTTATTAGATGGCGTCTGATAGCAAAAGCTAGTTGGATATAATGCACAATCGCACATATAAACAATGAACAAATGTTTCTCAACCTTCGTCATATATTAAGAGGTTGTCAATGCGTCCCTCTGACACAGTTATTAACCAATTATTTTGCAGTTTTCATGGTTTTATCAAATTGAGTTCCTCTCTCTCTCTTTCTCCCAAATGCCTCATTAGATCCGATAACCAAAGAGCCTGCTGTCACTTTGGATTCCTCCTGGGACGCAGAGAAGAACTCCTGCACAGTTTCTCTGACTTGCAGTTCAACCTCTGACAGCAGCGTCACCTTCAGCTGGACCGTGAGGAACGAAACCACGAGCGGCTCCACGATGGTTTACAACGTCACGCCTCAGGACGGAGACACCGGATTCACCTGCACCGTCTCCAACGTGGTCAGCGAGAAGTCAAAAAGCATAACAGCAAAGTGCAGCAACGGTACGACTAACGAATCAGAATCACTTAAGTGAAGAAAACGGTTTAATTTGAACAATTTTCTTCTTGAATCAACTTTTATGTCAATTTAAAAAGTTCAACTCGGTATTTAAGCAACTTAAGCTTCAATTTCAAACATCAAAGAAAATTCAGGATGTTGCTTTATTCACTTATAAAAAGGCATTTTGACAACATAACCCAGAGGCAGAGCTGATTATCAAAATTTTGAATTATGAAAATTCAAAATGAGAAAATTTGCTTTTAAAGGTTCGCCATATGTTTGAGTTAAACTGACTTAAATAAGTTGTAACAACTATAACAGTGTTCCTTTATCAAATATATTTGCACATGCATTGAGATCAGTCATCAGCCCACTGAGAAAGATGATGCAATTATTTAAAAAGATGTCTGATTGTCTGAGTAAGTTGTTGAAAGCACTTTTCTCTTTCAATTGTGTGATGCTTAAACTGAGGATAATATATAAAACTTGTGTTTTAAAAGTCTGAAACCTCACTTATGTTTTATTAATTTTAATTATTAATAAGGGATTGCCCTGCATTTATTTCACAAGTTATGTGAGATTCTTATGTAAGGACATTAAGAACCCCAAAAATTAAAAACGTAATCAAAATGACCGTGTCGTTTATTTGCAGCCTCGTCCCCGTCATTGCCCTGGGTGCAGCGGGTGGAGCTTGTCTCATGGTTTTCGTCGCAGTTGGTGTCGTTGTGTGTGTTTGTCACCGCAAACAAAGTCCAGCAGGTGAGAAGCTTCACGGCGCCTTTCTTCTTTTTTTATTATCTCGTGGTTGACACATCAGCTTTTATTTAAAATGCTTCCTTTTTTTAATCTCCAGCAGGCGGCGAGTCAAACGACAACACGCTGTATGCAGACATCCATGACGTTGCCATTAGGGGCGTAAGTACGCTTCTGTATTTGCTCGTTTTTTGCACAGTTTTAAATACACACTCAATGCTTGTTTTTGAGGATGAAATACATGTTTCAGCCTCTCTGCTCGTTACAGAGGAATCCATCTACCATGGAGCCGTCCACAGTGTACGAAACCGTTGACAAAGTCGACCCGCTTGGGGTAAGAACAGCAAATGTTATCTTCAAAACTGAACTTAGATTCACAGCAGAATGAATCACATGGCTGAAGGGTTTTGTTGCCTCACTTGTACATGTTTTCAGTGTTAACAATAAGTGTTATCGTCTGGTGTGTTTCTAATGTTTTTGCTCTTTTTGTCCCACATTTAGCCCCAGACTGTATACGACAAGATCCAGTTCAGTCGCATGAGGAAGCCCTCGGTGTCGCCCTACCAAGAGGTCTCCTAAGGCGTCACAGCACAGAGTGCAGTTCACTTTGAGTGGGAAAGATAAAACTAAAATCCAAACATGTGTTACATCACTCAGGAAATGTGCAACACGGTTTCATACTTTTATAAATGTTCTTGTTAAATTAAATAAACATAAATCGTCCGTTATATTTTTAGAACACAATTCTAAAAGATCCAATTTTATTAACAGTGTTGTACAGTTTGTGAATAGAGATTATTTTCTTATTTGTACATCTTTGGGGGTTTCTGCTGCACAAGTGGTCATATTAAATCACATATACTGTCATTCAATCACTCCGCCTTTTTGTATTCCTTCTCTGCTAGCATGTTGTTTAACCTCAGCATTTTGGGCTGTTATTTGAAATGGGACAGTTTCCATATGTAGCAGGACGACTGCTCTTTGCCCATGGGCGGTCTTGTCCCTTTGATTGTGTGCAATATAAGAGGGATCGGTAGATCTGCTCTGTCTCTGTCTCTCTGGCGACCTTTCCTCTTCCGTGTTGCCTGGCTGCAGGTTTTTGCAGACGCTCCGCACTTTGGTGTTGCGCAAAATTGAGTTCCATAGCGCAGCTATGGAACCATTAATTGCACGCCAATGTGTCCATCCGTGCACAATTAATAATGTGAGTTTATGTGCAGGGGCTGGCAGGTTGGACGGCGCGTGTCGGCTAGTTTCCCTTTCAGGGTGTGTTTGCTACCTGGAACAAGAGGTGGATGGCAAGGGAGACTTTTCTTGATTATTTTTGTAATTATTTTTTATCATCTAATTGATTAGTTTTCTTGAGTTTACACTGTATAATATTTGGATATTCCTTTTGGATTTGTCTTGGAACTTGTAATTCTTTATTGTTTTTGAATATATTTTCGGTCTCCCCTTTACTGTCCCCCTTTGTGATTCCAGATGCTGAGGGCCTCACTGGTTAACCCTTTTTGGTGATGGTGTCCCCTCGTGTGTAGTGTCTTATTCACTCACTTTTTGCTTTGCCCTTGTGTGTGTTTGGAGTGTTAAAGAGTGGATTGTGGTGCTCCCATTTTAAGTTTATACCTTCACCCCTCACTCACCTTGAGCACGAAGGCCCCGGCCCTGGAAAACACGGTAACCTTTTTGATAGAAGATTTTAAATGTGGCTGAAATAAACTTTGTATATTTCTTTTGGAAACCCGTCTCCCGCCTGCTCAGTATAACAAACTTGTGTTGTCCTTTGCTTAAATTTAGTAATTTATTTTATTCATAGATTTTGTTCTTTTTCCCATGGTACCTCCCGGGGTGGCGTTGCTGGTTTCCTTTTTCCTAATTTAAAATACAAACGATCGGGGCAGTCTTCCCCGCCTCACGCTTGCCACACATACATGAATTCTCATTTGTCAAAAAAGTGAAAGGCTATTTGAAAGGTGAAAAACAAATTCCTGCTCCTACTTTAAAAAGTAACAAAAGTCCCCAACGACCTCGATATAAATGTATTTACAACACCTGGGTCAAAACGGTACTTAACACACACAAATAATAATGAAGTGAATAAACCTAAAAGTGCTTATTTGAACAGTTTACGTATGAAGGTATTGGACCATAAGTGATTTTTAAAAAAAATCCCATTTGAGCATAATAAAGTAAATATAGTATTTATTATCATTTTAGCTGTTTCACTGTACAGGTTTTTTCTCTAAATGCATTCATTTATGTTTCCCCCGTAATGGTTGGAAAGGCAAAGAGCACCTAGTAAAAAAATAACTCCCGCCATCAAGCCCAGCAAAAAAACAAGCAAATATCTTGTCCTGTGCCCAGGCAACGGCTGAGGCGTCGGCTGAATAGTCGGCATGAGCTCGTCACCTGAAACAACACAAGAAATATAATTAGGAAATATAATTCTCCTCAGAACCACATTGGCATGAAGTGCATCACGTCGCATCACGTTTTCCCTCATTTGCATCCCGTCTGCTCACCGCCGCACGTTGCATTGACACTACTGGAGGCCTTCTCCTCGCCCCTGTGGGAGGTGCACGTCACTTCAACCGGATGCTGGGTGGAGCTGCGAATATCCAGGAAGGCCACGGAGAGGCCGTTGGTATCGGTGAGGTTGTAGCTGGAGGTCACAGCGGGGGGCGTTGCCTCAAGGACAAGAGGGACGCCCTTCATCGGTGGACTGACATCGCACCCGACCAGTGACACTTATTGCTTTTAGATTCAAAGACTTCGACGCTCGGGATCTGGAGGCGTTCTGCGGGTTCAAATTGAAATAGTTGATTAGACAAGCACAGGTATTTGGACTAATGACGTCCATAACGTGATCCATTGAACTTACCCATCACCCTGACGGTGACTGTGTTTTGTTTGTCCTGTCCTGGTGTACCGGTGAGGGCCACAGTGTACTGCAAGGCATCCTCCAAGGTCAAATGATGGATCGTCAGGTCACCTGATGAACAAAACCAGGATGAGGCGCCTCGTCACCAGGGAGAAATACACCACGCGTTCCTCCTGAGGGGAGGTGCATCCGTCTCTTACCCGTGGAAGAGTTGAGGGCGAGCCTCCCTTTATACCGAGCCACTCGATTCAGGTTCTCCGTATTGCCCGAATAGGTGGCGATGCGAGTGCTGTTAGAGAATATCGACCACACGATCAAGGAAAGTTCCCACGACGGGTCGACCCCCGAGGGCAAGGTGACGCTGTCCCCGAGGAACCCGGAGATGTCGGGGAGACATTTAACCAGCACCACTGCGAAAACAAATCAAAGACAATTGAGATTCACATTTTAAATAATAAAGTTAATGCTACACTATCACTTTGATCCTAAGCTTTAGTCTATTCCACCTGGGATGCATGAAAGACAACCAATGTGGGGTCATTATGGATTTACCCAGAAAATACGATTATGGATTCTGGATTACAGTTATTAGGCTCTTTGTTTTGGGGGACATTGAAACGATTTAACTCATCAAACCAACAAAACTAAAAATACAATCAGTCAATTAGAAGTGCATTTGAATAACTTTGATAAATAACTTCCTTCCCTCAGCATCGTCTCTTAGAGACTTACTTTTTCAACATACAGCACTATTACGCTTCACGAAAAATGACTTTTTAAAGAAAATTGAGGATACTTCTATGACTTTTTAAAGTCATTGGAAATACAAGTTACTTGCCTTTTAAAGCTCTTTTTCAAGTGTAATAGGTGCTGTGTGCATAAGCTCTCTGAAGACGTGCTGGAAAAAGTTATTGCCTCAGTTGATAATGCACTCTAACAGACGATTACGGCCACAGGCTGACCCCGGTTTGACTGAGGCCAAATCTTTCAGTGTCCCCCAAAGCACAAAAGAGCAACAGCTGTAATCCGAAATCCCCACTGTAAAGCCCGACACTGGGCAAATCCACTGACCCCACGTGGTGCCAGTAACTCGCCAGGTGGGTAGCGGATCATACGTCATTAAAATGTGAATATATTGTCTTTTGGTGTTTGCGGTATTCGCTGATTGATAATCTCCGACATCTCGGGTTTCATAGAGTTGGCGTACGCCCCGTTAGGGCGTGGTGAGCCTCGCGCGATGATCGTTGTTCTCTGGCGGCGCTGGCATGGCCTGCGAAGAACTGGCTCGATGGCTCGTGCCTGGCACAGCCCTCTCGCGTGGCGTCTTTTCCTCGGAAGGCGGCGTGTTGTCCCACCGGTGACGACATAAATCCTGTCGGCGACTGGCGTCCGTCGACTGACGCTGGAAGGAGATGCCTTGCAGCAAGCAAAGCTGCAGTCACCGTCGAGTGATGAGCTGGTCCAATGGATGCGTTAGCCAGGCGTCGGTAGCCGCGCCAGCTGTCTGTCAGCCATTTCAGGCCCCAGGCACCATGGTATAACTCGATCCCGGCGCCGAAAATGGCGTGTCGCTGATCGTGGTGACGAGATCTCTTGGCAGCCCCGGCTCGTCTCCGGCACATACCAGCGACACCATCAGGTGACTTCCTAATACTTGTCACGTCGGCTGTGCGTGAGGCCTCAGTGTTCAGTATGGCACATTGCTGTGTACGCGGCCATATTTCTAATTATATTTCTTGTTGACCTCGACCACGACGGCTAACCGTTATTCGGCCGGCAGCGACTCAGTTAGATGTTCTTTGTTTGCACAATTGAGCCAGCATTTTACTTTAACACGCCACGACATGCGCTCTTTCTGAGAGAAAGACCTGCGATGTGACAAAGGCGTTCAAATAAATCCCATTACTTTGATACAGCCAACTCAGTGGTTTTGCTCAAAGCCATCAGTACTAAATAAATGAGCTGTTCAGATGGCTTGCTTTTGGAACTATTCACTCGTGATATTCGTGTATTGACGTTCAATTGGGCGTGAAAAAAATGGCCCCGCTGCTCCGTGGATTGAGTTGGGAACTCCGAGATGCCCATTTTTCATTTTCAAACTGGCCTTTACGCACGATGTATTTTGAAAATGACAGGCGGCTACGATAGTTATCGATACAGAAGTGGGGAGAAAGAGGCTCGGCTACCTTTTCGACGTGGGCGAAGGTTTCAAGAAATATCTGAAAGTTTATTTCGACCACATTTAAAATATTTCTTATCAGGCCGCAGAAATCGGGCGTCGTTGCTCGAGAGCGGTGAGGTGGTACTGGAAAGGACCCTCCCGCAGCAGCTCCGAACACTGCAGAACAGCACAAGGAGGCGCACCATCGGGGACCCGGTAGGGCCCTCGGCGTCTCGGAATAAAGTTGTGAAGCCATATTTGGCGCAAGCCCACTGGGATTCCAGGTAATGTCGAAAGGAGGTAATCCCAAACTGACGTGTATCGGTAGATGACAAACTGATTGCAAAATAATCGAGTCTTCCTTGCCAAATCACCTCTTTGAAACATGTTATCACTATAAATACGTTATTAATTATTGGTGATTAGCCCCCATCGCTAAGCAAGAAACCTTTGTATGTACTGAAGAAAGGTCTCCGAAGTCTCCGATCCTTCTTTGCACACAATCGAGGACAAGGCTTTTCCAAATGAACTGAAACTGTAAGTACGACGTCCCATTTCAAGCTGCTGGCAAAATGCTGGTGCGCAGAAGGCTAAAGGCAGGGTGATGGCTGTTTGTTGCTATGGCTGGGTGCCGGAGCCGCGTGCGGCAGGCTCCAGTAAGTATCTCTGTTCTGAAGCTGGCCAACACTGTTAATAAAATTGGATCTTTTAGATTGTGTTCTAAAATATAACGGAGACGATTATGTTTGACTGGCTAGCTGAAACGACCCCGCACAAAGCCAATGAGTTTCGTGTTGCACCCATTTCATGTTTGGATTTTAGCTTTCCACTTTCAGAATGACTTTGCACTTCTGTAACATGACCACGAACACCTCTTATTCTCCTGCGACTGGTGGCACTGGATCTTTGCTCTCTGAAGTATGTGGACTCAAGGCAAGGCGGCTTACACCAGCGACCAGCCAGCTGCGCGGGTATTAATTCGGCGCGTGTGACGATGGCGGTCGTTGATCGGCGATTTGGCTGTGGACACGACTCAATGACGCAGCGGACTACTTCTGTAACGAGCACGGAGGCTGAAAACATCATATTTCTCCTCAAGAAAACAAGCATTGGTGTTCAATTTAAAACTTTGTGCAAGCTGAACGAAAAGCCACCCAGTAGTCTAGTGTTTGTCGTTTGACTGCTGGAAGGTAAAAAGGCTCATTTTAAATAAGCTGATGTGTCAACCGGGCAATAAAAAGCTGGCTTTTCTGCCTGCTGGACTGCGTTACCGCAACGGACATGCATGGCGGCGACTGCAAATAAGCGTTACGATCATTTTGACGTTTTGAAGGGTTCTGCAAATCATAACATTAAAATTGTCGGCACATAAAGTGGCTCGAACTTTTAAGGCACGAAGTTTAACGTATCAACCATTTAGCATCACACAGGCCCAGCCTTCGACAACTTGCCTCGAACATCTTGGGCCCAGAGAGTAAATGCTGCTCGGTGGACACGGCATTCTTCAGCAAATGATGAAATACTGTTTGATGAGGAACATGTTCCCACCAGTTGATACAGCTGGTAAGATCGGTTAACTCAGAGCATATGGCCGGACGGCTAAAAGCAGGCCGCCTCGTGCCGGGCCTGTAATTCAAGAACACGATAATCATCTGCCTGCAGTATGTTGTCAAAATGCCTTTTTGGTGAATGAAAACAGCGTCTGGTACAACATTTAGTGGCTTGTAGCAAATACGGTTGAGCACAGAAGCCGACAAAGACGATTCAGAAAGAAGGTGTTCAGTATCATTTCTTCGCAAGTGTTCTGATTGGATTAGTCGCCGTTGCTGCTACTGCTGTTATGCTGACGCTGTTGTTCCGACCGGTCTACGAGTAATCTGTATCTCGTCTGGTGACGTTATGGCTTTCAGCTCGTGGAGAGCGCTGAGTCAATTCGTTACCTGATCAGGCAGCTGCTGTCAGAGGTGAACTGCGAGTCAGAAAACAATGCGAGAATCTGTGGAGGCACAAGTGACAGCGAAATGCTGGTATCGGTGTAAGAGTGGTTTGATAAACATGGCTGAAATAATTGATTGGAAGGTTTGATGACAATATCGAAGGTTGGCTGTTTCATTGTTTATATGCGATTATGCGTACTGGCTGTCGGCGCCATCTGTAACTGAGCTGCGATAAAGTTAGTAGAAGACCTGAGTGATTTGCTGGCTGTTTCACTCTGTATAAT
>BMAF01002121.1:0-31619 GCA_014132575.2 Gasterosteus nipponicus | reverse complement strand
AAGTTATATTTGACTCCTTGCCTTTTTTTGCTGATCCCTACTAGGTATCCTTTCTTAAGACAAATGAAGTTTTTCAAGTTTTCATCCTGTGTGTGTCTTTTTTCTCCCTTTACGGGTCTAAAGTCTTACTTCAACATACTGCGTTTGCATGTGCACGTAAGCGTGTGTGTGTGTGTGTGTGTGTGTTGGGGGAGGGTTTGCAAAGTAAAAATATGATTCAAAGGCTTCAATTCATTCGTAGTTTTTATTTGTCTTGCTGATACATTTTGACCCACAGAAAACTAAAATGATTGTCTCACAAAATGATGAAACAAAAACATTTCCTGGTTATCTTTGTAACAGAGAACAATGATTCAACATCCAACAGACCGCACCAGTTTGATTAGAACGTTTTCTAAAGACCTTATTGATGCAAGATGTTGTAACAACATTATATTCATTATTTGTGGCCACAGCTGATAATACATATGGGAAACAGCATATCGGGCACTTTGTGCTACAAATAAGAAAATATTGTACTTTAATTAATTCAGGAAACAATTTAACCTGCAGCTGTTGCATTAAAATAAGAGTCAGATAATAGAAGAAAGCTCACGCAAGAAGTTCAACCTGTTACATACGAACACCATCATCTCAATGGTTAAAGATTCCATGTTGTTTAAAGGGAGGTGGGACATTTTACATCTTTAAGGATCAGATTAAAGCTTTTGATTCAGATTTGTTATATGCTTTTCCCTGATCTTAAAAGATAGAGGTTATATGAAAGACAGCTTTTCTGCCCTCTTTACTGCTTCGCTTGCTGTGCCTGCTTCCTCAGCGGCATCGTATCCTGTAAAACTTCTTCCGATCATTGCACCTGCTGCCATCAGTGAGCCTGCTACTTTACCAGCTCCTTCTGTTGCTCCTACTACTACTGACTCTGCTAGTGCTGAAACTATTTTTTCCAAATTAATCTCCTGGAAAACTGTCTCTACTCCAACCACCACGTCGCCTTTAAAAATAGCTCCTAACAATGCACCTGTTGCAATACCTATGAATTTGCTCCAAAGGATTTTATTTACGCTCTTTTTAGCCTCCTCTCTGATCTCTTTCTCTGTCTTGTTTCCTGGTGACTGTCTGATCTTTTCCTCCTCCTCTTGTCTCAGTTTCTCCACAGCTTGTAGCATCTCGTTGGTGAAGCAGCTTCCCTTGTTTGCCTCAATCATGTGATCGATGGTCTCCATCAGCTGCTTCACTTGGAACTGGTTGCTCCTGTACTCATCCAGCTGGTTGTTCTTCCAGTATTTGTTATCAACGACGTGGCAGCGGCCTCCACACTTCTTCATCAGATCACTCACAAGATGATTGTTGTGGAAATATTCCTCAATGGTCTGTCCTTCCTGGAGGTCGTCACCATGAGTAAAGAGGACTGTTGCATACTTGAAAGCTTCTTCAGAGAAGTATTGGTTTATTTGATTGATCACTTCCTGCTCCTGACCAGTGAATCTCTCCACCTTAAACATTATGATAAAAGCATGAGGCCCAGGAGAGCACTCTGTGATGCACTTCACTATTGCAGCCTTCAGCTCCTCTTCAGATCGACCCGTGTCGAACAAACCAGGAGTGTCGATCAAAGTGACGTCTCTTCCATCAACACGTCTGGTTTCTGATTGACATTCACTTGTTTCAGAGTTGCCAGTGTCACCGATCTGGAACAGTTTCTCTCCTAATATGGTGTTAGCCACGCTGCTTTTACCAACTCCTGTTTTTCCTAATATTACAATTCTCATCTCTGAAAGAGAATAATGTCCATCAATTATATTGTACATTTGCCTTTTGGTTGTTGTCATTTACGATACACAAGAAAAAGCAATAAATATTGGTTTTGGTCAAACGTTTCAATGAAAAGGGAAAGCAGTTTGTACTTTGAAAACAGTCGTTACTATAACAAAATAATGTAACAATAGAAATATCTAATCTAAAAGGTTTAAAAAGAGGAAATGAATTTACCATCCATGTTTTTGAAAGACAATAATGCCCATCAATTATATTGTGCCTTTAGGTTGTTTTCGTGTAGGATATACATGAGCTTAATTACAATAAATATTGCTTTTGGTCAAATGAATATTGAAAGCAGTCTGTACTTTACTTTGAAAACAATAATTATTGTAATGAGAGAGTAATGCGAAAAAGACCTACAAGTATAAAAATATCCAATCTGTTGTAACAGTACCGATCACAATAAAAAGACAGTGAATGGAATGAACTCACCGTCCATGTTGTTGAGGGTGAAGTGACAGGAGCGCGACGGTTTAATGCAGAAGCCTGAGTGTGAAAGTGTTTCCTGAATCGTTTCGTGTCAGTAGTTTTTTCACCTCGTCACACCTGTTTCTTTCTTCCTTTTCACGTGATCTCCTCCCAGTCCACAATGTCGTTCCTCTCTTTACAAGAACTAATCAGTTTGACAATTGATGTACTTAGGTTGGTGCGACTGTTCACCAAGCAGCTTTAACTTGTTTTCCATTTAGTAGTTGCATAAAACAAAACCTGTGATTCAGGAAATCAACTCTTTTTTTATTTGTTTACAATGTCAGTAAAGAGGAATTTGCAGAATGACAGCTTCAACCCTCCCACAAAAACAGCCTGCAATTTATATACTTGTCTATTTTTTTTGCGGCTGGTTTCATTTCCTGATTAAAAGAAGCAATAGACAGAAACAAAGGCACTGTCGTGTTCAACAAAACTTTCATGATGTGCTTAAAAAAAAGATTCATTGGTTGATTTTTTCTAATTATCACAATCACTAAGGAGGATTTAAATGCCTGGATTAAAAAGTGAAGGTCAATATATTTAGTTTAATGTATTTCTTAGGATATGCATTTACTGTGTTAGAATTACATGAAATACATTTAAAGATACTTTTCTCCTCCATGCACTGATATCTGAACTCTCCGTCTATGTTGCAGCAGATTAGATCACAGTTGTTAACTCCACTTCTGGGTGTCCTTGCTGGATGATTCTCCTTCGGTTCTCTTTCTTTACTTTCGCTGAACTTTTATACCCGCTTGACAGCTCAGAAACAAAACCAGTTATCAAAAGATTTCACAGGTTGTTTCCCACAACCAGTTAGAATGTCAGACTGAGACAACATGTTTTCTTCATGCCAGTAAACAGTGCGTTACATGAGTCAAACTAAAGGTCATGAATGTTTTAATGACAGTTTCCAGACGAGCAGGTTGAAGTGGAACATCAAGATGTTTAACAAAGGTGACTGTCGAAAGTACAGCTTGAACAGAAAGTTATCTTAGTAGGTTTATTTCTGTCAGCGATCATATTCAGCTGGAGAGTAAATACAGGCTTCATAACCAGATGTTGGGTCTGTCTGTCTTTTGAGTTTTTCCCCTTCCCCTTACTGGTTGTCAGCTGGTCGAGTTGGGATCTTCTAGCAATTCCTGCCACCTGCTGCTGATCTTCTTGATTGCCTCTACTCACCTCCAGTATTTAAACCCGGTCTGATCTTCCAGTCATCGCCAAGTCGTCAGTTACTCTTGTGGTAATCTGCTTTCCGTCTGCTGTTCTTTCGAATGGTATTTTGTTGCTGACCTATTAGTGCTGGTATTGCCGTCCAGGGTTTAACTTCCAGCCGTCTGCTTCTTCTCCAGTTTTATTCTGTGTCCTGCCCCTCCTCCTTGACCAGTGCTTCTCCCTGCCTCGCCAGCTCCAGCATCCAGCCTATTAATTGTGCCCATTGTAAAATAAACTATTGTTAAAAGGTAAGTGCAGCTACGTGATGTGGATCACAAGCTGGACTACATTCACTGCACCAAAGCTCTACTAAATATGATTAATAACTGTTGCATGAGTTCAAATTACATTTATACTGTAGTGGGAACCATGGCATCCTGCAGCATTATGCGTTTGGTTGAAGGCATCAGGACCATCAAGCATAATAAATGAAACAAGTCTTCCTATATTTTGTGTCAAAGGGAGGATCAATCTGCAGCTTCTCAAACCTTTTAGGGTAGAGTGTTTGGTCAGTGACACAACATGTTTAAAGGTATTTTATTAATGAGTTGTTATTGGCAGCGTCTGTATGGAACTGTACCAGTAAGTAAGTAGAGTGAAAACAATGAAGCCTTTGAGTTTAATTTGTGGCCTCAAGACGGAGTACGTCTTTATTTCAAAAAGATCATAAAATATGAATTACGGTTATTTGCTGTTTTTTCCTGGATTTGGAGATGTGTGTACAGAGGAAAAGAGGAATAAAGGCTAAATTTGACTACATATATCAGACCTACTAATATAGATTAGGGGTTACAGATGGCGCATGCGCAGATCTACCAACTCTCACGGTTTCGCCGTGTGACACACGCTTTTGCATGTTTTCACACGCACTCACGCCACACAACAAATTTCTCACGGCAAAAAAAGAAATTCAGATTTTGGGCCGAAGCGCGTTCGTTCCTTTTCAAACTCCCCGACGATAGACGGCGCTAAGGAGCGCATCTGTGAACCTATTCGCTGCATAGACATCCTGTTTACCCCAAAGAGTCCCGGAGTTAGCAACAGAAGAAGGTTTTCAAACAGACACAACCGCGGGAGAAACTGAGGAGGAGCAAAGACTAAGGTACGTTAATGACATGTGGTTCAATTAAGTACTCACTCTCTTAAACTTTAATTCTTGAAAGACATTATTAGTTGTGTTTGTGTGATTTTGAGTGGTGAATGTAAACTGTCACAACAAGCAGCAGGAGAGCACCTTGTTAACCTCTTGGTGTACTGCACGCTCAAAACATCATAGCATTGTTTATTAAGCCTTAATAAACAATGCTTGATAAAAAATGACTAACCAGCTTCTGATCTCCTTCTTAATACCTCATCTTTTGTTATTTTATTTATGTGTATTTATATTATGTGTATCCATTGTTTTGCTTTGAAAGGCTACTGTTTAAGCACTTTATTTGTTGCACTTTTTTGTTTGATAATGAAAAATATTTTTCCCTAACTAAACTTGTCATTTTTTGCTGAA
This sequence comes from Gasterosteus nipponicus, assembly GCA_014132575.2. Classification (NCBI taxonomy): domain Eukaryota; kingdom Metazoa; phylum Chordata; class Actinopteri; order Perciformes; family Gasterosteidae; genus Gasterosteus; species Gasterosteus nipponicus. The sequence goes on along the minus strand of BMAF01002121.1, from coordinate 26,611 downwards.
CATGAATCATTAAGTGCTCTTAAGAATACTTATATAATTATTAACAATATAGGTGAGGTTTTAGTTAAGAGTTAGTTGAATACCATTGTAATCAAAACAACCTAAATTGGTCAAATCTTAAACACAGGTCTATTAATTAGGCTATTTTGTGGTACATAGACAGTCATTGAGGCACAGCAATAGTTTTCTGGATGAATGTTCAGCTCAAGTCTAGAAGGCCCCACAAGTCATGAGCAGATAAACATGAATCAGAATAAGTTCAGGCATACGACCCAAAGATCCACGAGAATGCATGAAATGACATCTACTTAAACCAGAATGTCCTTGGGGTGGACCATCAGCTACGTCTCTGCTTCTCAGAATGTAACCAATGTTGTCCACCTCCAGCAGGCCGCCCCTATCAACGACGTTGGGCCCCACAAACCACCAGAATGCAGGGTACAACATGGGTACTACGCCAAATGAATTCCAATTTCCTGATATTTGAGCCACCAACGTGTGTGGCTGCGTGCGCGGCAAAATCTTGGTCACCCCCGACAAAATCTCACTCCAAGTTTTTTTGAAAAGTTGGCAGCTCTGCATGCGTCTGCGTCTTTACGCACTGTTGTGTCGACGCACTTGTTTCAATTCATGGTTCAAAAAGTCTTGCGTGTGTTGGAGAGCAATTCACCTCCAGAACAACAGGTGGAGTAACGTGTTTTTATTGAAGACGACCTAGAGAGTCACGTCTTTGAGTGTGGAAGTTGTTGGTGTGTTTATTTGTTTATCATAGACTTTATTGCCCTTTCGATGCAAGCAATCTTTAATTTTACTTATGAGTATGTGCGCGCGTGCGTGCGTGTGTGTGTCTTGGGGCGGCGGGGGAAGGGGGTTGACCACTACTTAGATTCTCGATTTGCTCAAATAAAATGTTCCACTGGTTTGAATTTATTCTTTATTCTGTTTTTATTTGTGACATTAAAAAGCAAAAAGTATTCAACAAAATGATGTACATAGATTTTGATTTTTTTTTTGGTTTATTTAATTATTGCATTTCAATATGTAAATATGTTTCGATTGTTTGTCGGTCTTCAGCTGGTAAAACTGGATTAACTCAAAACCATAAGAACAACCTATTAAATATGAATAATAACCATTGAGATGAATATGTTTAGTCTTTTTTGAGTACAATTTTTCATGCAATTTATTTATTAATGTAAATTTGCTTCCGCCTTCACAGCATTTACTGCCCTAATTATTGCCTCCATTAGTGTGTCTGCTTCCTGAACGGCACAATATCCTGTAACACCTCCTGAAAACGCTGCCACTACAAAACCTTTTGCTGTGGGTTTCATTAATGAACTATTTCCTCCTGATACTGCACCACCAAGTAAAGCTCCTAGCAATCCCCCCGCTGCAATACCCGTCAAATTGATCAAAAGCCTCCCAGATATTCCGTTTACAGCCTCTTCTCTGATCTCCTTGTCTGTCTTGTTTCCTGGTGACTGTCTGATCTTTTCCTCCTCCTCTTGTCTCAGTTTCTCCACAGCTTGTAGCATCTCGTTGGTGAAGCAGCTTCCCTTGTTTGCCTCAATCATGTGATCGATGGTCTCCATCAGCTGCTTCACTTGGAACTGGTTGCTCCTGTAATCATCCGGCTGGTTGTTCTTCCAGTGTTTGTTATCAACGACGTGGCAGCGGCCTCCACACTTCTTTATCAGATCACTCACAGGCTGATTGTTGTGGAAAAATTCCTCAATAGTCTGTCCTTCCTTGAGCTGGTCACCATGAGTAAAGAGGACTGTTGCATACTTGAAAGCTTCTTCAGAGAAGTATTGATGTATTTTATTGATCACTTCCTGCTCCTGACCAGTGAATCTCTCCACCTTAAACACAATGATAAAAGCATGAGGCCCAGGAGAGCACTCTGTGATGCACTTCATTACTGCAGCCTTCAGCTCCTCTTCAGATCGACCCGTGTTGAACAAACCAGGAATATCGATCAAGGTGACGTCTCTTCCATCGACACGTCTGGTTTCTGACCGACATTCTCTTGTTTCAGAGTTGCCAGTGTCGCCGATCTGGAACAGTTTCTCTCCAAATATGGTGTTACCCACGCTGCTTTTACCAACTCCTGTTTTTCCTAATATTAAAATTCTCATCTCTGAAAGAGAATAATGTCCATCAATTATATTGTACATTTGCCTTTTGGTTGTTGTCATTTACGATACACAAGAAAAAGCAATAAATATTGTTTTTGGTCAAACGTTTCAATGAAAAGGGAAAGCAGTTTGTACTTTACTTTGAAAACAGTCATTATCATAAGATAATAACGTAACAATAGAAATATCTAAGTGAAAAGGTTTTAAAAGAGTGAATGGAATGAACTCACCGTCCATGTTGTTGAGGGTGAAGTGACAGGAGAGCGACGGTTTAATGCAGAAGCCTGAGTGTGAAAGTGTTTCCTGAATCGTTTCGTGTCAGTAGTTTTTTCACCTCGTCACACCTGTTTCTTTCTTCCTTTCACGTGATCTCCTCCCAGTCCACAATGTTGTTCCTCTCTTTACAAGAACTAATCAGTTTGACAATTGATGTACTTAGGTTGGTGCGACTGTTCACCAAGCAGCTTTAACTTGTTTTCCATTTAGTAGTTGCATAAAACAAAACCTGTGATTCAGGAAATCAACTCTTTTTTTTATTTGTTTACAATGTCAGTAAAGAGGAATTTGCAGAATGACAGCTTCAACCCTCCCACAAAAACAGCCTGCAATTTATATACTTGTCTATTTTTTTTGCGGCTGGTTTCATTTCCTGATTAAAAGAAGCAATAGACAGAAACAAAGGCACTGTCGTGTTCAACAAAACTTTCATGATGTGCTTAAAAAAAAGATTCATTGGTTGATTTTTTCTAATTATCACAATCACTAAGGAGGATTTAAATGCCTTGATTAAAAAAGTGAAGGTCAATATATTTAGTTTAATGTATTTCTTAGGATATGCATTTACTGTGTTATAATTACATGAAATACATTTAAAGATACTTTTCTCCTCCATGCACTGATATCTGAACTCTCCGTCTATGTTGCAGCAGATTAGATGACAGTTGTTAACTCCACTTCTGGGTGTCCTTGCTGGATGATTCTCCTTCGGTTCTCTTTCTTTACTTTCGCTGAACTTTTATACCCGCTTGACAGCTCAGAAACAAAACCAGTTATCAAAAGATTTCACAGGTTGTTTCCCACAACCAGTTAGAATGTCAGACTGAGACAACATGTTTTCTTCATGCCAGTAAACAGTGCGTTACATAAGTCAAACTAAAGGTCATGAATGTTTTAATGACAGTTTCCAGACGAGCAGGTTGAAGTGGAACATCAAGATGTTTAACAAAGGTGACTGTCGAAAGTACAGCTTGAACAGAAAGTTATCTTAGTAGGTTTATTTCTGTCAGCGATCATATTCAGCTGGAGAGTAAATACAGGCTTCATAACCAGATGTTGGGTCTGTCTGTCTTTTGAGTTTTTCCCCCTCCCCTTACTGGTTGTCAGCTGGTCGAGTTGGGATCTTCTAGCAATTCCTGCCACCTGCTGCTGATCTTCTTGATTGCCTCTACTCACCTCCAGTATTTAAACCCGGTCTGATCTTCCGGTCATCGCCAAGTCGTCAGTTACTCTTGTGGTAATCTGCTTTCCGTCTGCTGTTCTTTTGAATGGTATTTTGTTGCTGACCTATTAGTGCTGGTATTGCTGTCCAGGGTTTAACTTCCAGCCGTCTGCTTCTTCTCCAGTTTTATTCTGTGTTCTGCCCCTCCTCCTTGACCAGTGCTTCTCCCTGCCTCGCCAGCTCCAGCATCCAGCCTCCCCAGTCTCAACATCCAACAATGTGTGTTAAAGTAAACTTTGATACTGAAGTTCAGTCTGACTTGTGGATCCAGTTCTTTGAAAAAACCCGACCAGACTCTCATTAATTGTGCCCATTGTATTAATCATTTTATTAATGAGTTGTTATTGGCAGCATCTTTAAAACAATGAGGCCTTTGAGTTTAACCTGTGGCCTTAAGCCAGAGTATGTCTTTATTTTAAGACGTTTATAAAATAGAAATCAAGGTTATTTGCTGTTTTGGGAATGAAATTGAGATTAAAATACAATATAATGAAACATACCATGTGTATTCTCATCAGTAATCAAGAGTGTTGAAGGGGTCACTGATTGCAACCGATTTTACCTTGTCATAGTTGAAAAACGACCTTATAACCTCAAAGTCTATTGATACCTCTTTCCTGTCTAAATTTCACAACTTGAAACTGCAGCTGTAAAACGATCAGTTTCGAAAAGGCTGAATTTGTGACGGCACAAATGTACACTGTAAAGAAAGATCCTAATTTTACGAGAAATAACTACATTTTTACAGTATTTTTCTGTTTTTTAAAATTATGTTCAGAACTCTGTAAAAATAAAGATATTATCTGTAAATTAATAATTAATTTTCCAACTTTAAATTTAAGTATTATGCTCATAATTACAAATTACATTTTTATCTCCTTTTTCTAGGGTAGAAATACTGTAATTATTCTAGAGTATTTTACTGTTTTTTTTAATTACATTCAAATCATGTAAAATAACGGTCAAATGACTGGCAGCTACGGCTGCCAAACAAAAACCGTAAAATGAAGGTAAAATAACTTAATTCACATAAAATGCAAAAACCATAAATTTACAGGAATTTTCATATTTATTTGATAGATTTTTCCTGTATTATTACGATCAAACACCTTAAATATAAGCTTTTGTACAAGATAAATGTACAAGATTTTCAATGTTTCAATTAAACTTAAAAAGTAGACACCACTATCAACTTTAAATGTCATTTAGTGTATTCAGGTGTGCATTCACAATATAAATTATGCACTTCTCTCCAGGGACCCCCCAGGAAGAATTGAACAACTAAAAATGGCATTTCTCTATGTGTCTATCTTGACAGGGGGCTCCATTTAATAGTGGTTATATACATCAAGCAGCACGTCTCTCTCTCTTGAGAGCCCTGGTATGAACCCTGTGTTCAGAACATTGAAAATGACAATGCTATGAAAAAACATTTGATTTTCACATTCTAGAAATTGTGCAGTTATAAAATAGATGTTGAGTTTGGCCCGTTTGATGGAGGGGCCTGGCTGCTAACATTTATGCCCACATGGGCACCTCCAGACTGTGTAAAGAGGCTAAGTCTGCCGTAGTGGCTGCCCACCTTGGGAGTTCTGAGGCTGGCTTAAGAGGGTGTCCTTAGGCCTTGTAATGGACCCCAGTGCTGCTGCAGTGAATGCTGTCATGGGCCTGCGTAATCCGGCTAAAGACTGCAGATATACGGGGGAAGGGAGGGCAGTAGTGGTAACACTTTAAAAAAATTAAGGGAACACTTTGAAAACACATCAGATCTCAATGTGAAAATGTAATTTGGAATATCTAAACTGATGTCGACCTTTCAATGTTTTAGGACCGAAAGGACGCCATATATTTTGATGGAAATAAGTTTCATCAGAGGGCTTTATTTTATAGACACACCAAAATCCAAGTGAATAAAATTATGTGGCAGGGTAGTCCATTTTGACAAATTTCAATTTTCTCTCTATCTTGTGTGGCCCCCACGTCCTTGTATGCAATCTTGACAACATTGCGGCATGCTCCTAATGAGACAACAGATGGTGTATTGTGGGATGTCCTCCCCAATCTGTCTAAGGCAGGGGTCTCAAACTCAAATCAGCTGCGGGCCAGATGCAGCCCACTTCAACCGAACGCGGGCCAGACTAGCGTCCGAACGGCATGGTCGACAATAACACAACTTAACACTCACCTTCAAAAGCAGTCATTGAACCCCACCCTGGGGGATCGGTCCGAATGAGACTACAACACTAGTCCTCCTTTAACTCAGCGGGGGAGACCTAAGGTCATGTGACCGTGGAATTCCTTCATAGCCAAACGTGAAGTTACGTGAATCGAAGCTGCGTAGTGATGGACGGAGACGCTCGTCGGTGACGTCAGATGCTTCATGTGTTGTTAGTGTGAGTCGTAAAGTAAAACTTTCTTAAACGAGCGATGCTAACGGTTAGTCACATGATCACCTGCGCGAAAGAGGGCAGGAAACTGAATTTCACCCTCCTGCTCTCTGCACCTCGGCCGACACACATGACCCGCCCCCCATGTCAGTCACATGCATGCCACGTTCACTGGAAAAGCACACAGTAGGAAACCAGAACATCATAACATGTCCCACACAGCAGCTGACAGTGGGGTTACAGTATAAAACTTGCGGGCCGCACTAACATTACACTTTCATATTAAGGATGGGGCCACAAAATATCGTCCCGAGGGCCGCAATTGGCCCGCGGGCCACGAGTTTGAGACCCCTGGTCTAAGGGCATCATTGAGCTCCTGTAAAGTCTGAGGAGCAACTTGCCGGTGTCTGATTGAAACAATGTCGTGCATCAGTGTATGGTCTGACCATGGGTTCAAAGATTTCATCCCGATACCTAGTGGCAATGTGTTTGTGTGAGCCTGTAGGGATTAATACACTTTTACCATATATCATTACATTTTTATTCATAAACTGCAATGAAAACATCATTCAACCAATCAATTAAATTTAACAGCCTACAAATAAAACTAAATCCACACATTTATTTTAAAACTAATCTTGTTTTATGTGTTACCACGCTAAAACAATTGCCATTGGCTGTCTCACCACGTTGCTTTGGACAAGATTGGATAATCTGCCGGACATTCAGAAAACTGGCCAAGGAGAAGCGTGCGCGCTCACATTTGAAATGAGTCTGTTTGAGCGGGAGGCTGCTGCCGGAAAGCTGCTCGTCGGCTCCGCAGCACGGCGCGGCTGGTCTGCTGGTCCCTGCTGTTACCTGCATTATGACCGGAGTATTTTAACGTTACACATGGAGACGAATTTGAGAACAAAAGACTGGAATATCAACTCACGGGATCTGGTCACTTCAGTAAAGTGAATGTATGTCCTTGCAAAGATATTGAAGATATCAGGTAAGAAAAAATGTACCCTTATTTTCTGAAACAAGCTAACGTAATGTTATTGTCACGTTCTGTCACGGTATCGGGCGGCAAAGATCCACGCGCAGAGGGAGGTCACAAAATAAGGGTTTTAATGTTCAACAGAAACAGCGAGCCGAGCTCGATGGCAAAACATAGAACAAAAATGCATTCTATAGGAGACCAGCTAGGCAAAAGGCAGAACGAAAAATAATCCTCCGGACAGGGGAATCTTCTCCTTGGAGAGCGAAGCTCGACAGGAGCCCGCAGGATGCAGCCCCCGCGGCACTGTAAGAATACGTGTTCAAGATTTGGAGCCTGGTTGGGGTTATCAAAAATTCAGCCGAACGACTTCTCTCGTTCTGGGAGATTTATTTGTCAGATCACAGGTCAAGTATCAGCGCTGCGTTTGCAAAGGCAGGAGCAGTTCAGGCAGCACACAGGCCGGAAGAACAACTCACCAACATCAGCAAGAACATCATGTTTTATAACCCTTGAAAGACAGAGAAGGAAAGATTTCTATTGGCCCTAAACTGGCGTAGAGGAGGACCTTCCACCTCCCGCATCTAAAGATCCGGTCACATCCAATGTCCAGACTCCTGACTTAACGTAAACATCAGCGAACAGAGTGTGTATGTTGAATAGTGTTGGTGTGTCTCTAAACCCCCCTTTGGCTGGTAAATCTGCTAGTTGACCCGCTGACCTTACATTCCTCAGCCAGGACATAAACTGACTCCCCATCCTGTCAGACTCGTGTCTGCCTGCTTGGCAGATCCTGCTTCCCCCCCTTACCTAACTCTTAAATCAAGACAAGACAGCAAAACCCCAACTAAGCCCATGAAAAGAACTTTTGATTATCAATTCCCCCTTTTTACACAATTCATTATGTAAACCAAAAAACTCAAAAGAAACCACTAATCTAAACGCTAAAAATCTATATCAGTGAATACGGGTGAATGCAGCAGTCATGGAAATCCCTAAACAGTACAAAAAAATACAAAAAAATCTACACCACATCTAAACCGAGTATAATAGACACAGAATACATCCTAGCCTAAAAATATCACACCATCTACGTGTATGCATCCACTATATATGATGTGTGCAACAGTTAGCAGATCACGCGGACAGGAATGTTGAACCTAAAAGGATTTCTTCTTCAGGTTCCTCGAAGTCGGTTCTTACCATACCTATCTCCTCTCCAATCTCCTCCGGCCCTAACAATTGGATCCTTTCATGTAACAAAGCCATCTGGTATGGCAGGGGTATCTTAGCATCTATTGCAGAGGTGATGCATCGGAGACATAGTTGTCTGATACAGGGGATGCAGCAGCATCCACAAAGGGCAAAAACCACTATTGCGATTATTACTAAGGTCAGAAAAACTGACAGGAAGAAGCCCTTCCATTGTCCAAAGTATTTACCAAACCAATTACCAACAGTGCCGTCTATACCAGAGTGTTCAGCTAATTCAATAGACATGGCTCTTAGTCCGTGTAATGCTCTAGTAAAGGATCCATCTGGGGCGGTGTTATTGGGGATAAAAGTGCAGTACGCTTGACCAAACATTGCACACACTCCTCCTTTTTTCAGCTAATAACATATCCAAACCCATCCGGTTCTGGTAAGTCATCAATGAAGTGGCCAATAGTTGGCTGTGCACTCCTTCCAGAGCATCTCTCGTCATATTGGTGAGCCGCTGGATATTGAAATGTACATAATTTAGTCGATCCACATTTTTGTTTACAGTTCTAAAAGGGAACAAGGATTCCCATCCGGCCGCTATCTGATCCGTTAAGTTGTATTGATCAGGTACCCCTCTCGGCACCCCAATAGCATCGAAATAAACAAGGGATCCTTCTGTTAGGCTAAATTCTCTTTTACTGCGACTGAATGAATTACGCATGGAATTTGGTCATATTTGTCCAGGTGGTTACATCAATTGTCACATTGCACCATGAATCGGTTAAGGAACCTACGTTCAGTCCCCCTTTAAGATGCTTAGTGAAACAGGTTTAATCGCCAATTATGGGAGTGAACATGGGAGGAATTGCTTGTGGTTGTGATCATGGAAAAATAGTTACCCACGACTTGCAACCTTCACTCAGATTCTCTTTAGTATGTAATTCTATCAGGCAGTCAATGTTACCGGCCTGGCTAAGGACCGAGGGCACTGTCCATAGGCTGGGTCTTGCACCTGCACAGGCCACACAGTCAGCGGAGTCCATTTGCTGGGACGCAGTTGTGATCCAATCCACCCAGTAATTTGTCTGGCGCAAATGGTGACTCTGCTAATCCGGTCACAGAAATCATTAAAGGATTGTGCCCCTTATCCCGAGCTCCCGTTTGATCTCGAATACGTGGAATGGCTTTTTGTAAATCCACCCCCGGAGTTCTACTACTCCACTGTCTCTTGAAAGAAGGCGATGTGTAACCATATGGGCCTGTGTTCCATCCTACCATGTCCCAGGATGTACACCAATGTTTTATGAGCCTCCCCCAGGGGAACAGACACATGTATACATCATATCCTCCACTTCTGTTCATTTGGTCCACATCCAATCAGTGAGCACAGATCTACTCGGAACACTTGGGTTCTGTAGGTTTTATTCAATTCTAATGTCACGACACCGTCCACCTTGCGGTGTGTACCCACTGCTCTAACCCTCCGCTGGAGTCCCCTGCTATTTTGGTCTTCTGCTTCTACCTGAGACGTGGTCAGATTGTTAACATTCTGTTCTAAATTCTTCAGCTGTAATTCCCACCAGAGAAAAGGCAGAAACACTATCAGAGTAATGAAAAGGAGTACTAATCCTATGTTAGCCCCAGTACATCCTAGAGGAGTTCTCATGATTTCAGAGCTTGATTAACTTTTAGAATGCAAGATACTTTTATTGAGATGTAGATTACTATTACGGCAATGATTATTAAAGAGATGCTTTCTTCCACCTCAAGGGATTATTTCCTTATGGGGAGCCTGAAAACGACTCCCTCTTTTAGCAACGAAAAACAGAGTAGCGGCTCCGTAGTTTACTGACACCGATGAGTCTCGTTTACTCTATATTCCTCGATCTTAACCAATATCTGGGCTCGTCCCCCTCCTCGGGCTCTTCTGGCAGAGTCAGAATAGATATTCACTCTTTTGCCTTCAGCACTGAGTTTTTAAGCATTTACGCTGATGGCCACGCATATCCAGCGAGACCGCTACAGCCACTCTTCCAGAGCGGTCAGTACGTGAGAGAATATTACCACATGATTCAAACAACAGGTCGACATTTAAAAGACAGATCACTGGCTGTAACGCGGGACTTTTTGGTCACGATTTTCGCTGTTCTGTTTTAATCTGGAGCCTGACGACGGGCAGTCGGGAACGTGTCACTAACCAACACGGGAATGTGCGCCTGGAGGTCCGCTTCAGAACGGCCCTTCCTCGTACCATAAATATCATATGTTATTCTGTTTTTGACTCCGTTATCGAGATATCAAACCAACTTTTGAACACCATAGAGCTGACGAGTATTGTTCGAATACGGGTTGCTAGGGGGGTCGATTTTATGGGCGTGTTAGCGTGTGACCAGCTGCCTATGAAGGCTTTGCGCAAGTATCCGGTGATGACTATTGTAAATACGCACCCGTCCAGCAGCCCCGGGGAGCATTGGTTGGCGATTTATATCACAAAATACAAGCATGGCTTTTTCTTTGACAGTTTTGGAAACCCTCCTGATTATGAACAGTTTCCAAAAGAAATAGTTAATTTTCTCAATTATAACTGTACAGCTATGTCTTATTCTAGGAGACAGGTTCAAAATAATTTTACTACAACCTGTGGTCAACATTGTGTGTTTTTTCTATGTTATATACAAAAAGTCTGGTCAAGAGTTTTAAGTTTGTACAGACCTAATCTAGTCAATAATGATGCGATGGTCTGTCGTTTTGTTAACAAAATCCAACCCTCTGGGTGTTGTGAGGATGCTTTTACGTGTGTACAATGTGTGATCTAATGATAAACTATCCTGTGATACATTTTATGAATAAAATATGTAAAGACAACTTTCGGCAGTGAACACCAATTTTATTTTTTCCATCCACAAAGAACAGACTAACAGATAATACAAAAGCATTACAAACACTTGTAGAAAGTTAAAAAAAAAAAAAAATAATAATAATAATAATACACAACCATTACAAATATTGTATCATGAAAATTTTTTTTAAAAGTAATATGCATCCAGTACAAGCTTAAAAATAATAATAAAAAGACATGTGTCACTCAGTAATAGCACAACACATCTTAAAAATCTTCCCACGAATCATCACTCCTAAAAAATTTGTAATACTTCACAAAGGTGTCCACACAATTTAAAGTACTGAAACAAAACTTTTTTCCCTCTAAATCCATAGCACATACATAATTTGCCTTGTGTTTCCGTTATGAAACTGTAGGAGTATGGAAATAGCATTGTCCTGCTACAGTCAACTGCGCCTGCTGACCACTAAGGCGGCGGTAGTATATAAAGGCTGCCCCCCTTCTCACGCCCCACTGATGCATCATTTCCGGGTCAGGTCTCTGTCTGCGCAGAGTAGCGACAGAGTGCTCTGTGAACCGTGCTCCTTTTTGCTCTTTGGTCCTCTCAACCGGTGGTAAGTGTCCTCTCGTTCTCTCAATATTCTGTAGCTAACGTTATTGTGGTCACAGGTAGATGTCTTCCTGCCGTGTGGGTCTTTCTCCCCCTCCCTCTCCCTGAGCAGGTTTGACCTGGGAAACGGGTACGTGACTTTAAAACTAGCTTCCAAAAAGCTTTGACATGTAGCTTGGCAATGCTAACTTTATGTTCATTGACAGGGAATGCTCATCAGCTGGCCGAAATCCACAGGTGGTGATTGATGTGACAGCACTCAGTTGATTGGGGCCACTGCTGCTTTGACTGCAACTTTGCCTGCTGCTTTGACTGCTGCTACATGTAACCTTGTCGGTAACTGTCTGCACTGTTAAATGTGCTAAGTGCACAGTTTTGTCTCCGCTGCGAGGTACCTGGCGTGTCTATTGCCGACACCAGACTTGGATCTGTGTAGTGCTTTTGATTCTAGCTGACTGAGTAGTTCATCTAATGAGTTTGTATTTCTTTTGGTTTGTTTCCCTTATTTTCTTTTTGTTTGGGTTACGTGAATTGTTTGATTAGGACGATTTTTATGTGAACAGTTTTATTTCTTTCGTGTTGTACATTTTTGGTTTAATTCTCTTGTAACCTTTTTGGTTATCCTTCCTAGCGGCTGTAGGCTGGTGGTGGCGCCGGTGGTGTAGGTGTCCCATTGGATTTTTGTGCTATCACTGGGTGAACTCTGGTTGGTTTTCTCTAAGTTCGTTTTATTAATTTTCCTTCCCCTTCACCGGTGCTTCTCACCATTAGGCCTTAGCGATTAGTTTTCTTGTTTTGTGATGAATATTAGATTTTATGGTAATGTATATTTATTGAATAAAAATGCTTTTGTAAAATGGGAACCACGAGCCCTTGCCTACTGAGTGGAACGAACCTGTGTGCTTTAAAAGGTCTTGGGCCTATCCCAAGTGGCGTTGTCGGCAGGATAAGAAACCATTACGCCACAAAACCTTGTCAAAGTCAAATCATATGTAGGTTGTTTGCGGCTTTCTTTTCAAGAGGCTGAATAAAACACTCATGTTTATCTTTGCTCTCCATCTGTTGCTCACCACAGTGGGCGCAGACTTTTGGAGCGCATTTGTGCGCTTTTTGTCCTGCTTTGTATGTTTTTCCACATGCCTCACAGTATTTCATAGCATCACAGGGGATGAGGGCATGGACGCTTTCTGGACGCTTGTGTTTATCAAAACAATATTTCGACTTACAAATGAGTTTACAATCACCGCATTTCTGTGTTTTAACCACATGTGTACAACACTCTAATGTAAAACACATTACACATGTTCACAGCTGTGGTATAGTCGATGGTCATAGGTTTGGTAGCAATACCGGCATACTTGTTTTGCCCCAAAAAAGCCTTGCTGGTTTTCAATCAGGTGATAATGGTCATTGTGTAGATATAACCAGACTGTCCGGGGATGAGGCGCATCGTGTGTTTGGAAACACTGAAGTCGTTTACGACCTGCTGCATGGTGGAAGATTATGATTTTCACACCCAGATGTCTTTCAAAAGCATCTACATCGGAGAATGAGACCTTGTGCATTGGTCCAAAACCCAACGATCTATGTAGTTGAGTTGCAAATCTCACTTTATCTTGCAGGGACATGTCTGGATGATTAAAATGTGCTAAACAGAGCGAAAATCACAGGTTATTATCAGTATTGTCAGGGGTGTGCAGAAACCAACACTACTTTGATAATATCGCATCATAGGGTACATTTGCTAATTTTAGATAGCCCCCACAGTTTCTGTTTTTAGCTACGGCGATCACTAATTCCAATTCATCATCCGTTATAGTCTCATCATTGCTCTGTATCGCTTGTGCAATTTGCTCCATAAACAAGTCAGAGTTGTACGACTCGTTTACACGTAGAACAGCTTGTATATCACTAGCCAATGAAGGTCCCCGTAACAAAACGTTCAGCACACTACCAGTCGGAGAGGCCGCTCTCAATTACACCCGCCACTCTTTCTCTGAGCATGTAGGGGATTTGCTCGAGGTCAGTAAGATCCACGTTTCTGAAATCAAGCCTTTGTCTAAGCTCAAATGCAATGAATGAAGGCATCTCTCTCCTGGTGACTGTCCTTCCCTCTGCCTGAGGAGGTCTCACCCCCCCCTCATTATCTCCCCTCCTGTTAGTGTATCATCATGCCCCCCTTCTGTTCGGGCCTGCTCCCCTGACCCTCTCTCTTGACACCTAGCAGGCCCCCCAACACCCTGTTCATGCTCCACATCTCCATTTGTCCCCAACTGATTCAGCCGGTCGTCACATATTTCTGCCGACACACACCCCACAGCCCCTGCATCATTGTCTGTGTACACAAGTGGTCCATCTGCATGATCCAACACGTGGCTATTTGCGGCGGTGGTATTAAACCCAGGGTCTAGGACACTGACCAAGTCTGCATACCCGCTATTTAGATACGATGAATGTTGTTCTGTATAATGAATTCTGTCAACCTCATGAAAGGCTTCTGCAGGGTATGCAGCAGCAGCAGCAGCATCAACATCAACAACGCGCGATCTCTCCACCAGTGCATGTAGGCTTTTAAGCTGTTCCTCTGTATTCTGTAACAGGACCCTATACCCATCAACATTATTATGGTTATCCCCTGATCGTTGTATATCACCCGTGCCCCTCTACAAAACTTTTCTGGGGGGAGGCATACTACACGTCTGTATTGTTTATTTAGACACCACCCCTTATAGACACCATCCCTAGTAAATTACCTTGGATAAAATTTATTTGTAAGTAGAGCTATGATAGCTCAGAATGCATCCAGTGAAGCTATCAGGTATTGTTTTATGGAGCTGCCGTTGGCGTCCTGTGTTTGTCTAGCCTCCTCTTGTTTCTTCCATAGATCGGTTACTATCTCTTTTAATGCGGTGTTGGAACGACTCAGTTCACTGATTTCATTTATCAACTCTACATATAAGGTGTTAGCGGTGTCCCTCGGGTGCACAATCACAACCGTGGGTTCTGTGGGTATACCTGCTTTGTTTTGTTGAAATGGGGTTACACTTCCGATGTTGCTTCTACTGTAGTACTCTCTTCTTCATAGTCACAGAACCCCTGCAGCATTTCCTCGTCAGTCATGTGTCCTTTGTTGGTGTAGACAGGTCAAGCTGCTCCCCCGCTGTACAAGCATACATGGACAAAATATGTTATAAAACAATTGTCGATAGATAGATAGATGGATGTCACATACCTTGTAGAAGGTCTCTCAGACTGGTCAACCGTATGTACTTTTTTTTTTTTTTTTTCACTGGAGGGTCATACAGGTCTATTTTTTTTTTTTAAAATTAAAAAAAAAAAAAGTTCAATAATCAATAAAATACATAAAAATATTTGATATTGTTCCAGTTACCTGCAACCCCCCGTTTGATAACAACGATCAGTCGTTTTTTCCCGAGATGTCGAATCTTTCAAGAGAATTATAAAATCACCATGAATGATTGGTCAAATAATAAATACATAGAAATCTTATATCATACTGCCATTTTCCCTACCTGTGCCAGCTCCCTGGTTGGTGCACGTAGTCGTCGGTGGTAGACAACTGAGTGCAGCAATCTCCTTTTTCAGTTTTTCAAGACTCACATGTATAGGCGTCGAGCTGACATCTATTTCTAAAAGGTGTAAATACCTATATATTTTGACAATGAAATAAGTACTTACCACATATCTGGTCCATTGCTCCCCTTTTGTCGGACATCTGGCTCTCAATGGAAATGTCTTAAATGTGAGGATGCGCCAGTCTGCCAAGGTGTCAAGAAGTGAACCGTGGATGTATCTATATAGGAGACCCATACCCCCGAATGCAACATCATTACCACCTAAGGATCCTGTTTTTTACACACCCCCCGGGTCTCAGGGGGGGTTCATCTGTTGATTAAAACTAAACAAACTGCTCACTGTTTACCACATAAGGACACTCTTTTTTCTCCATCCCTGGGGCCTCAGGGGGGCCATTCTCGAGCCATTTAGGGTTTGGCACCGTTGGGGTGCTGAGTCACAATATGCTGTGCTAGGTCGACACATGTATTCCTTGTTAAAAACTTAAGATGTCTGTTTTCCTGAGGGTAGGCCTTTGTGACCCTCAGGGGGGTTCTCGAGACATTTGGGGGTTGGCACCGTCGGGGTGCTGTGTCACATTATGCTGCACTAAGTCGATACATGTGTTCCTCGTTAAAACTTCAGATGGCTGTTTTCCTGAGGGTAGGCTATTGTGACCCTCAGGGCTTTCCTCTGTTAGGTTACAAATTGTGTCCTGATGGCTAAGAAGATAGCCCCCTAATTCATGCATTAAGATGTTAATGGTGAATCTGAACAGAAGCACCAGTGTCTCACTGATTTGTGGCGGGGCCTCTCATACCTTTGAAGAGAAGAAGACTCCGGGACCACACTGGTATAGGCCTCTGTTGCGTATTCATGCTTAAACAGTGCACGCCCCCCCTACAAATCACACCCCAAAATGACGTATTTCCGTTTCCACCCGTAAAATGACGCATTTCCGGGCATGACCGCAAAATGGCGGCGGTTACGCCCACTTCCTGTACACGCCCACTTGCGTGTGCATGAGGTCAAAGGTCACATGCCTGGAGGTGGAAAGTGGTGGAAAGTGTTTGTTCACCACCCACATGACCAAATGTCTCTTTTGGAAGCCGGATGTGAGGACACGAGTCCAGAGGACGGCCAGGGATGGATGAGGCTTCCAGAAGGTTCTTCCCCAGGTTCATGGAGAGAGAGAACATTAGATGTGATGGTGATGAGAACCTGTGTCCTGATGCTAGAGAGGCAGGATCAGCCCTCAGTTATTTGTTCACATTACAGTCTGTACTTTTAGTTTCTACCTTTTTTTCTCATCACTGTAATTCCGTAAATTACAGTATTACAGACTATTGAAGCAAACTTTTATTTACCTTAAAGAATTGTTATGTTCTAAAAATTGTAATAAATCATGTGAAAGAATGTCACTCTTTTCTTTGAAGAAAATCTTACTTTGTAGGACGTCACTGAAATGGTTCAAAGTGTAAAGATGAACAGTGAGTATTTTGTGTGTTGGTGTTTGTACTCAGTGTGTTGTGAGTGACAGTGTGTGTTCTCACAGTGTTTGCTGCACTGAGCCTGTTTGGAGTCGCGTGTTAAGAGTTGTGTTGCTTGGAGTGACTTTTGCAGGTGATGTGAACTGTTTAGCTCAGGTGACTGTTGGTGGTGCAGACTGGAGTCAGAGTTTTGCACATGTGACTGTGACCGTACGAGGACTAGCTCTGAAATAATGATAAAGAAACAAAGTAGAGGATGAAAGATTTCCGTATTAAAACAGTGAAATCTGGTCCAAGCGTAGACGTTGTTTCAACGTCTGCAAATAAGCAAAAAGGCTCGCTGGGACTTTTCAACAAGTACTGCAGTAATATATGATTAGTTTATAATGTGTTATGTCATGAATAAATGTACAAACACTTACTGTCTCTGCTTTCACAAGAGAAACCAGTAAAGATTAAAAGTTTCCATACAATCGATATCCTTTTACCAACGTTTCACTTACTGTGTGTGTGTGGGGGGGGGAGGGTAGTTTGATTTACAAAGTAAAAATGTTTCACAGGCCTCAATTCATTTCTTGTTTTTATTTTTATTACTGATACATTTTAATCCACAGATAACTACAATTATTGTCTCACAAAGAGATGTAAATAGAAACAAAAACCTTTTCTGGTTAACTTTGTAACAGGAAACAGAGCAATGGTTTAACATCTAACAGACAAGTTTGATTAGGACATTTTCTAAAGATCTTATTGATGAAGATGTGAATATTACATTTGCGGTTTGTGGCCACAGCTGATGATACATATAAGAAACAACATATCAGGTACTTTGTACTAAAAATAAGAAAAGATTGAACTTTCATTCAGCCAGGAAGCACTTTGCTCTGCAGCTGTTGCAACACGCTTTAGAAAAGAGTCAGAAACTAGAAGAAAGCTCACGCAAGAAGTTCAACCTGTTACATACGAACACCATCAATGGTTAAAGATTCCATGTTGTTTAAAGGAGGTGGGACATGTTTAATGACACATTCTAAGAATCAGGGCCGATTAAAGGTTGTGATTCAGATGTGTTCTCTGCTGTTATTCCACGACCTTTAAAGAGGGAGGTTACTGTACCAATGGCAGCGTCTGCTACCTTCTTTGCTGCCTCGCCTGCTCTGTCTGCTTCCTGAGCGGCAACGTATCCTTCAAGACCTCCTTTGATCGCTCCTCCTAAAACACCTAAAACCATCAGTGAGCCTGCTGCTATTGCAGCTGCTTCGGTTCCTAATACTAGTCCAACTCCTCCTACTGCTGCTGCTCCTACTCCTACTGCTGGTAAAGCTCTTCTGACTTGTTCTTCAAACAGGGATTCCTTTAAAGCTTTGACAACTATTCCAACCACCACGACGCCACCAAGAAGAGCTCCTAACAATACACCTGTTGTAACACCTGTCAAATTGATTAAATGCCTATTTACGCTCTTTTTAGCCTCCTCTCTGATCTCATCCTCTGTCTTGTTTCCTGCTGACTGTCTGATCTTTTCCTCCTCCTCTTGTATCAGTTTCTCCACAGCTTGTAGCATCTCGCTGGTGAAGCAGCGTCCCTTGTTTGCCTCAATCATGTGATCGATGGTCTTCATCAGCTGCTTCACTTGGAACTGGTTGCTCCTGTACTCATCCAGCTGGTTGTTCTTCCAGTATTTGTTATCAACGACGTGGCAGCGGCCTCCACACTTCTTTATCAGATCCCTCACACGCTGATTGTTGTGGAAATATTCCTCAATGGTCTGTCCTTCCTCGAGGTCGTCACCACGAGTAAAGAGGACTGTTGCAAACTTGAAAGCTTCTTCAGAGAAGTATTCGATGATCTTATTGATCACTTCCTGCTCCTGAACTGTGAATGTCTCCATCTTCAGCACAATGATAAAAGCATGAGGCCCAGGAGAGCACTCTATGATGCACTTCACTATTTCAGGCTTCAGCTCCTCTTTAGGTCGATCTGTGTCGAACAAACCAGGCGTGTCGATCAAGGTGACGTCTCTTCCATCAACACGTCTGGTTACTGATCGACATTCTCTTGTTTCAGAGTTGCCAGTGCGGCCGATCTTAAACACGTTCTCTCCTAATATGTTGTTACCCAGGCTGCTTTTACCAGCTCCTGTTTTTCCCAAGATTACAATCCTCATCTCTGAAAGACAATAATGTCCATCAATTATATTGTACATTTGCCTTTTGTTTGTTTTCATAAAGGACACACATGAGCTCAAATACAATAAATGTTTTTATTGGTCAAAAGTTACAATGAGAATTGAAAGTAGTTCGTACTTTACTTTAAAACAGTCATTATCAGAGAATAATGTAACAAAAACATAACCATAAAAATATGGAATCAGACGGAACGGCACCGAACACAAAATACAGTGAAAGAAATGAACTTACCGTCCATGTCGTCGACGGTGAAGTGACAGTAGAGCGACAGCTGTACGGAGCAGACTGAGTCTGAAAGTGTTTCCTGAATCTTCTTCCTCAAGTACAACACCTTCGTTACTTCCTCCTTTCACATGATCTCCCCTCAGTCCTCATGAGGTTCCCTTTATAAAAGGAACTAATTCAACTAAAGCAATTTATGTTCTGTACTGTTCACCAAGCACAGCTTCAACTTGTTATCTATCTAACAGTTACACAAAAACAAACCTGTTATTCAGGATTCAGGACGTCTTTTCTTGTCTATTTCTTTTGCAGCTGATTTAATTTCCTGACTGAATAGAAGCGACAGAGAGAAACAAAGACGCTGTCGTGTTCATCGCTGCATTAAAAACACTTCCATCAGGTGCTTAAATAAAGGAACTCATAAACTTTACACTCTTTCAAATGCTTCAACACTGATTCTCTATCAGGATGAAAAGAGAAAGTATTTTGTGAACACTGGGAATGAGGAAGGCACTTGTAAATGACGAGGTACAACATGTAAACCACCCATTTGACCCCTTTACTGAAGATGTGCAGAACACTGGCTGTGATACTGTAATAAGGAGAATAAATATGAAACAAAAGGGAAAACAGGGCAGGAAGAGAACATCCAGGGCGCCTCAATGTCTTAATGTGAAATACAATTTAACGCGTGTCCTTGTGTTCCAGTGTGACGACTTCATGGATTCTAACTGACACTGACGGACGCCTTCCACGTCCTTCCTGTTGTTCTGGTGTTTTTCACAGGTCCGTTCACGATGGAGGTGAAACCCTGCAGACACACACACAGACACCGTCAGTGACTTTGGGACTTTTCTTTCCTCCATCGACAGCAGATCTCATTTGGGATTCTACAACATGAGACCTGCTGAAAGTCAGTTAGAGAAGAGAATCACTATGAATGTGAAGTTTATTGTTTTATGATCAAACTATTTTTATTTAAGCTGTATGAAATAACTTAGTGATTAGCGAGACCGAAGAGCCCATAATAAAGACACACTTTACCTGCAGCTTCATTTACTTGTTAAATAATACTTTCTAAATAATATAAACGCATTTGCATTTGCAATGACAAATGCTGAGAAACTGCAGCATCGAGCTGCTGATTGGATCTCGGCGGACTATCTGAGAGGCGGAGGAACGTGAGAGCGACGTGATCAGGCTGTGAGCTGCTCAGAGGAGCCTTTACGGGAAATGGAAGCATTTCTGATCAAACTTCGACGAGCTGTAAAGTCCCTCGTGCTGACACGGAAGAAGTGGTCGTTCCAGCTGAAGATGTGCAGAACTCTGGGACGTTGGTGTCCTCTAGTGTCCAAACCGAGGACGTCTTCATTAAGTGATTGAGCTCTACAGTCTGATGCAGAAGCCATTCAGGCCCATGTGCCATTGGGAATCCGATGAACTGATGACTGTTTCGTCTTTCTGTTGACGAGCCAACGCACGTCTGCAGGACGACAATCCAGCAAACATAAAGTAGCACTTTAATCCGATTAGAAATAAAGCCCATTGTTAGTGTTTCCCTCCTCTCGATGGCGCGTCAAATAACAACAGCGGACACCTTAAATAAATGTGCAAGTAAACAGTTTTAATGGTGGTTTCTATACAACGTTATTCGCAAGCCAGTCGTTCTTCTCCACAGATCCAAACATCAACAACATGGGAATACACAGGCTTCTCCATAACAGTCAGATGAACACACAGGTTAGCTTGTTAGGCTAATGCTAATGACGGCCCCAGAACAACAACTCTTTTACACTCATTACTGTCATTAACTAAGTTAACAGTTTTCTTGAACAGTGTTTCATACGTAAGAATCTCACCTTAAATACACGTACAAGTAAACAGTTTAATGGTGTCTATGCAACGTAAGTCTCCCACCAGCCGTTCTTCTGAGACTTTCCCACGGAGGCGTTGAGGGCGGTGAGCACCGCCGCGGCGATCTTTTATTAATGCTGTATTAAATAACTTACGTAATAATGTGTAGTCTTTATTAAAGCAATGAGGTACGAGAATTACATTACAGCAGAAAACAAAGGTTATGAAACAACTTAAAAATACATCTATATTACATTAGAGTCACAAACACAAGATGACAAGATACAAATTTTGTCACGTCGTTACAACTGACAGATGTTTGGCTTCCTAAAGAAGACGAAAACGAGTGATATTAGAAGTCCGACTAGCCACCATCAGACATGACCGAAGCAAATGATGAGAACAGCAAGTGTTTTAATCCAGGCCGTTAGCATTTAGCACAAATGCTGCAAACTTCAACAACTCGCTGAGCTTCCGCGATGCTGTAGGTAGTTCTACTAGCGTTGTGATTGGAGACCAACAGCCAATCACAATGGACCTTCTTTAATTCTCTGATTGGTTGGTTGGTAACGCTGCTGCAAGTCGAGCGAGCGCAGCGTGAAGAGGTGGAGAGAGCGCAGCAACGGCTGCCTGCGCGCAGAAAACCAGTTTGTGGAGAGGGCCCCTGAGTAAACTGCGCGCACGGGATGTTTTTCTTTGCTAAAATATAGTTCTCGGTGCTCAAAACTTAAAATTACGCGCTCAGGATTGTGGCACAAATATAACGCCGTAATTTGCCGCCGTAGTAGGCTCTGTAGTTCAACATGTTCCACCAGTTGGAATTCTGCCTCCAAGATGATCAAATGTGTGTAGTTTGGTGTTTAAAATAACAGTAACAATTAAACAACAGTGTCTAAAATATACACTTTCTAAAGTACTCATTACTTTTAAGATGTAGTCTTTAGAAGAAAAACAAACATTCATTAAAAACAACATTCATTAATCTCCATTAATTGAGATTAAAAGTGTGCGATTAATGAATCAATTTTTTTAAATCTATTGACAGCCTTAATATATATATATATAACGCTGATTGGCCAAGGCTCATTACGTCACATCAAAGATGCTTTATTGGGAAGATCAAGACATCAACTTTCCTCCTTGTTTCACTCCAATCTCAGAAACGCTGACTGACCAGTTGACCCCCCACAAAATAAATATATTAAATATTGATAAATATATCAATCATAATACAATATATTATTATTATTGCCGCAATGCCATAATTAGTTTATAACGTTCCATAATGTGTCATGTCATAAAGTAATGTGCTGTGAGCAACGTTAACACGTAGTAATAACTGAAATAATTAACTTGAAGTTACTGAGTCTCATTTCAGAAGAGAAATCAGTGAAGAGTGAAAGTTTTCACACAAAAATGACGTCCTGTGTGTCTCTTTTCTCTCCTTTTACACAAGTCTTACCTTCACTTTCTGTGTGTGTGTGTGTGTCTGCGTGTATTTTCTAGAGATCTTCTCGATGTTGAAACAACATTATATTTGTGGTTTGTGGCCACAGTTGATAATACATATAAGAAACAACATATCAGGCACAAATAGGAAAAGATTGAACTTTTATTTAGTTAGGAAGCACTTTGCCCTGTAGCTGTTGCAACACGCTTCTCAATGGTCAAAGATTCCATGTTTTTTAAAGGAAGGTGGGACATCTTTAATGACACAGTTGGGTGAAGTGACAGTAGAGACAGTTGGACGGAGCAGACTGAGTCTGAAAGTGTTTCCTGAATCTTCTTCTCTGAGTACGTTTTTCACAACAACACCTTTGTTACTTCCTCCTTTCACGTGATCTCCCCTCAGTCCTCATGAGGTTCCCTTTTTAAAAGGAACTAAAACTAAAGCAATTTATGTTCTGTACTGTTCACCAAGCACAGCTTCAACTTGTTATCTATCAGTTACACAAAAACAAACCTGTCATTCAGGATTCAGGAAGTCTTTTCTTGTCTGTTTTATTTGCAGCTGGTTTCATTTCCTGACTGAATAGAAGCGACAGAGAGAAACAAAGACGCTGTCGTGTTCATCGCTGCATTAAAAACACTTTCATCAGGTGCTTAAAAAAAGGAACTCATAAACTTTACACTATTTCAAATGCTTCAACTCTGATTCTCTATCAGGATATTTTGTGACCCAAACACTCACTAAAAAAAGGTTTTGTCAAGTTTTCTACTGTCTTATTAATGTTGTATTAAATAACGTAGTGATGCATGTGAGACGGAAGAGGCCATAATAAAGACACACTGCAGCTTCATTTACTATGGAGGGGATATTTTGACGGCAAATGCTTTTCCTAATACGACAATTTCTTAACAAATGCTGACAAACTGCAGCATCGAGGCACTGATTGGATCTCGGTGGACTATCTGAGAGGCGGAGGAACGTGAGAGTAACGTTATCAGGCTGTGAGCTGCTCAGAGGAGCCTTAACTCAAGAAACTTTCCATAATGTGTCATGTCATAAAGTAATGTACTGTGAGCAACGTTAACACGTGGTAATAACTGAAATAATTAACTTGAAGTCACTGAGTCTGATTTCAGAAGAGAAATCAGTGAAGAGTGAAAGTTTTCACACAAATGACGTCCTGTGTGTCTCTTTTCTCTCTTTTACACAAGTCTAAGATTCCTGGGGTCTAAGAGACATTTTTTCAATGTGATCGCTGTGTGTTGCGTTGTGCCACGTGTTTCCCCCGGTTTGTTTATTTCGTCATGTGTTTATGTTTCTGTCATTGTCCGTAGACTCAGCCCTATGCTGCATCCCGGCTTTGTTGTCACTCACCTGTCTCCTGGGCCCTGTTCCTCGTACGTGGTTAACTGAGTTAACCAGATCAATTTCAGGATGAGATGACTTAGATCAGGCTTTTCGGTTCCCCGAAGCAGGTTTGTCTAAATCACCATAGCAACTGTTGTGTTCAAAAATGAACAAACGCCGGACGGACAGAGGTCATCGCTGATCAAAAGGTTCAAATCAAATGTATTTAATAAAGGAGATGGCGTTGTGGTAAAAAGAACATCTCAGCTGAGGAGCCGCTGGTCTCAGCGACCAACAGGCCCCAGGTCAGTCCTTTTGACCCTCCCTAGTGCCTGTCTGTCGCCTCCACCAGCGAACTCGAGAACAATGGTTCCTACAGGTATTTATAACAATGCTTAAAGGTGTGAAAGTCAGTGTCCACACCTCTGGGAGGGGTCTTCTGGTGAGTTCAATGTAACTCGGATTTCGAATGATCCTTAGTCAAGTATTACATGCATGCATTCCAGTTGATTACATTACATCAAATACAATCATAACTGCATTGGTATTATTCTAGTACAGTTGCAGAATTACAGTGGTTTTACAATATTGTCTACTTTACTTTACTGATTACACAGTTTCAGGATCATGGCTGTATTCTGGTGTAAACTATATGCATTTTTATTAATTTTATGAACCGGATCGTCAATTTGTTTCTAATATCCTACAGAACTAATTCAACTATAGCAATTTATGTACTGTACTCCAGGGCGCCCTAGTGTCTTAAGAGGGTGGTCGTCGTCAAGTACATGACTGTCAGGTGCATGAGAAGGGGACGGGGAGGCGGCCGGTGCACTCGCCCACGCACAGCACCACCACGGCCATGGAGAGGATGAAGCAGATGCAGTACACCGCCATGCACCACTTGAGGGCCGCGTGCCGCTCGTAGGTCACGGGGTCGCTGACCAGGAGGAAGATGATGCACGCCACGGAGGTCTGGCACACCTTCAGCAGGCCCGGGGCCGTGGCCATGTAACCGGCCACCTCCCCCATGTAGGGGGAGAATCTCTGCTCGCGCTCAAAGGAGTTTTCTACGCGCTCGCTGAGCGCTGAGCTGCTGATTGGATCTCGGCGGACTATCTGAGAGGCGGAGGAACGTGAAAGCGACGTGATCAGTTTACCCACCTCTAATTTTACCACTACAGCACTGCTTATGAGTGTGTGTGTGGGGGGACACTCTACTAAATTGACTCGATTTGCTCAAATAACATTTTCCACTGGTTTCATTTGATTTGTCGTTTGTAGTTGTGACATTGAAATGCACAGGAAACCAACTATTCTTCAACTAAAAGATGCCACTGAAATAAAAATCAAACCTAAGAACACAAACATGATAAAGTTATTGATGCACACATACACTGGTTCCTTGGCGTGACAGTTCTTGGGATCTCTGCGCTCTCTTGTGTTATTTTCCATGATCTTCCATAAGCGGAGGCGTTCCTGCTCTGTCCCCTCCCATCACTCTCAACCATTGTTCCATGAAGGCCAAAAGATCTCGCATCATCTGACATGCTTCTTCAACGTCCCCATCCTGTTCATTAGCATCCAGTTTCTTCTCTACTAACTTGATCGGTGCTCGCCGACTTCTATTGTTTATGGTCTCGTCTCTTCCTGATACCCAGTCAAGGTGTATACAGACTTTTACTACTTGGTCCCAGCTTAGTTTGGTCAGAGTTGAGCTGGTTCTGTCAGAAAGCCTCAAATTCCATGGTGACACTGCAGTTCAGTTGGTGTTATTTTTTCTAGGTTCTTCTTGGGGAAGATGGAAATGCTGCTCGAAGACACCTTCCTCCTGGCTAGCTAAGCCAAATATGTGGTGTGTCAGAAGAAGAAGAACAGCAGCAGACACCTTAAAATACATATAAAGTAAACCTGCCGTTTTAATGGTGGTGGTGTCTGTGCAACGACAGTCTCTGTCAGCCGTTCTTCTTCTTTCCCACGGAAGCGCATGTACGACGCACAGACACCCCTAGTGGTGAGATGGTGACACCTGCTGGTCATCTTTGACCCTCACAATTAAACATTACAGCAGGGTCGGACGACCGAAAATAATGGATTATGAAGCAGCAAAAATAAATCTAAATTAAAAATCTATATTATATTCTCAATGGGGCTGCCACGTTAGAAAAGTTTTTGCAAAACCTAAGGTGTACCAGCCATCAAAAACCATCGTAACTCCCGCCTAGTGGTTGCTTTGGGAAATGCAGCAATGCTGTGATCTTTGCATCCACACGACACTGGCCTCGACCAACTTGCTGACCAAGACACAAAGAGAACCTCTCAAATTCACATTTTAGAGAGCTTGAGAGTCATGCGACACACCAGCTAGATGTTTGAAAACGTCCCTCAAAGGTAGCCATGTAGAGTTCAATCATCAGAGTATACAACGATGTCATCCAAGTATGCCTTACAGCGTGGAACCTCTCGCAAAAACCTTGTCTCTGAAAAAGGTAGCAGAGCGCATTGCAGGAATAAAGGGCGTTACTGTATACTGAAAGAAAACTGTCTAGGGTGAAAAAAGCTGAGATCTGAGGCACGATGGTGTTAAACGGAACCTGCCAGTAACCTTTAACATGTCAGGTTTACTAATACAGTCTTCAATAGAGCAAATGAAGTGAATGATCGAGACAGTCTGGGTTCACCTTGGATCAATGCAGAGACCTTGGACTGCCGTCCGGACATGGTGAGCTCATGAACTGGAGCTGGGAACAGCTGTTCCACAAGATAGTCCACCTCCTTCCTGCCATTCCTCTTTGCAGGATTAACCCTGATACGGATGCG
>BMAF01002120.1:0-25788 GCA_014132575.2 Gasterosteus nipponicus | reverse complement strand
TTACGTATTACGCCATAACAGCTCTGCGCCGTGCCTTTCTCACAGTCACCTGTTCCGATGTACCCCACCTCACCTGCTGTCTGAAATCCGATCACTCAAAACATTCACAGGCCTCTTATCCAATCCTGAAACCAGTTAGTCCAGATCAGAATCCATGATGGATCCGACCATCAACGGCTTCCGGCCTGCTCTGATGCGACCCGAGATGAGGGTGAAAGGATGCACAGAAAGGCGTCGCATCATGCTTTTCTTTATTGTTACGTGAAGGTTGAGGAGCAAACGTGATCAATTATTATGAATTAAATATGTGTTACTAAATGTGTGTTTTTGTCATTCAACACTGAAACAGCAACATCTAATGTAATGTTCACTGAGACCGTGTCTCTATCTGGATTTCTTTCCTCATCTTCATAAAAGCTTGAGGGAGTTTCTCTTCGGGTTTTGGCAACAGCGACAGCCGCGGCGATTCTCAGTGGGGTCGCGGCTCAATGGTGTCGCGAAGGTACAGCAGGGTCAGCGAGAGTCATTACACAAAGTTTGGGCCTCACTCTTGAAAGTTTGGGCCACAGCAAAATATTATGATGCGTCACATTAGTTAAGTGTGAAACATTACTGATTTGTGTTAATGTCTGCTCTCTAAACGAACAGAGCTAAAACAGCCAGGCTCCGCTGAAACTGCCAAAAGCAAATGCTCAAAAGTTGTTCAACAAATGCGGCGCCTCTGCAGTATTGGGCAAATATATCAAGATTTTCTCGCACCCAAGGCTTAAAAGCATCATTTAGTTAACACACAACAAACAGCTGAATACTTCCCGCATTTCAAGTTCAATCTCGACCACGTTTAAACAAGACGAGGCCCAGCTTTATAGCCAGCCGTCTCTGCCAAATTTTTACCAGCCGCACTTTAAACTCAAGCTTTAATTAAACATTTAAATAAGATTTTACCCCATGGGTTTTTACGCCTGCCGTTTCACCGTCTTACCTCGCATTATATTCACTCATTGCATGAAATGCCGCGATAGCGAGTTACTGAGCCTGTGACAGTAAAATGCCATACAAATAAAATGCTCAGCTAACGGGGAAATAAGTTATTTCAGCAGTCGCAGATATATTTGAGTAGGTGAAGTGGAGGCGACGCAAGCCGCATATTTATCGATACCCAGCTATCGTCTCCACGACGTGCTTCCAGTGACGGTAAATGATTGCGCCGGCCAGTCAACTATGAAACCACTACCTAAAATGTTATAAAGATGAAATGCTTGTGCCTGACAACGCTTATCTCATACTCTTGACTTTCTATCCCCTTAAGTGCGAGTCGGGCTTCTGATAGTTGTGTGAATGGTACTCCAGCCGGCTCATCAGGTGCATGCCTCCGGATCAGCGAGCCAAAGACGATGCATTTTACGAAAACACAGTTGGTTACGAGCCTCGAGTAGTCGGTGAGTACAAAATATAAACTGGCGTGTAAGCCAAAACATATTTTACTGGTTAGCCTCAAGGTCATTTAATCATTATGTTTTTTATCAGAGTTGTGATTAAAGAAGTTTAGTGTCGCAAAGCATTTTCGCATTTCGTAGTCGCGGCATTCTGAGTTTGGGAACCGCTGTCGCATTTCAGATCGCAGGCCAGATTTACTTAGACTATAGTCAAATGAGTTATGTTTCAGATGCCAGTGAAATATACGCAGTGTAAGGCGCTGGCTATGACACAAAGATAAATCATTACAAGATTGTTGCGTTATATAGCCTGACGCTTGTCCAAAGCTTGCTCATGCATTACATGTCTTTAAACTCAAGGTTACATGTACCGGAGCGGGGGTTAGTGCCTGCTTTGGCTGAGCGGGAACATGGTGCAGCCTGAACGAATCAAATGCGTTATATTATATCCTCGGGGGTCTGGCATATTGACGAGCTGAGGTCAAAGGCATAATCATTGAATGTAATGTATGCAGCTATCGATGAGTTAGGTTCGTTTAGCAGAGCGATCCCGAGACGATTTGAGCCAATGAGGAAGGTAATAAAATGCAGCAACCACGGGCGGGACTACAGCTACCGCAGGCCGTGTATCGGGACACATCATCCAGATATATTTGGCTGTCAGATCAGAAGAGAAAGTCAGAATAGCAACTCCAATACGCTTGGTTGAATAGACTCGTTTCATTTTCGGGAAATAGCCGGCTGAACTATGCCTACGCCACTTGTGGCCTGTGTTGCTTTCTGTTAGTAGTTATTAAGTTGAGTTAGCCCGGAGCCAGCCAGTTTTGCCCGACACCCGGGTCGAGGGCAGTGATCCGAGTCTGTTCTGAGTACCGAAAACAGACACGCCAAACACAGCGATGTCATGACATAATATGGAAATTGTGTTGCTGCACACACACATATTACTCACATGGCCGTTGTGCTGCAACAGCGGCTTTCTTCACCGCCCCTCCTTGCCGTGAGGAGAGAGCAGGTGCGGTGGAGGGAGTAGAGATTGTTGTTTTTGAGAAGAATTATTTTAAGTCTTTAATGGCTAGGTCTCAATAAACAAAGAATAGACTTAAAATAATTCTTCTCAAAAAACAACAATACTCTACTCCCTCCACCACACCTGCTCTCTCTCTCCCTCACTGACCGAGCTGTAAAGGAGGGGCGGACTGTGAAAGCCATGTTAACGAACTACAGTTTTTTCTTCTTCTTATTATGTAGATAATATATTATTATTATTGCAGCAACGCCATAATTGCCATAATTTCCCATAATGTGTCATGTCATACTGTGAGCAACATTAATAATCTAAACTTCAACTTACTGAGTCTGCTTTCAGAAGAGAAATCAGTGAAGAGTAAAAGTTTTCACACAGACGACGTCCTGCGTGTTTCTTTTCTCTGCTTTTATTGTAAGATCGAACACTCCAGAACCAGACTCGGATCACTTTTCCTTTTGCCTCGGCCAGTGGTGCGGAGCCAAAACAATTAACTGGCTCGAATTTAATAACTCAACTTAATAACTAACAGAAGCAAGCACAGTTACAAAATTGCGCTAAGGATAGTGTAATATTTCCCAAAATAGAAAATCTCCTTCCTGAGTCTATTCCAACCAAACGAGTGTGGAGTTGCTGAATATTCTGACTTTCTCTTGTCTGACCGCCGGCTTTATGTATCTCGTTGGTGTGTCCATTATTTTACAGCCTATGCAATTGGCTACTCAGCCAACTGTAGCTCCACCCAGTAGTTGCTGCATTTTATTACCTTCCTCATTGGCTCCATCTGGTAACCGAACCTGGAATCACTCGCTCACCTAAACAGACCCTAACCTCATCGATAACACATACATTACATTCAATGATTATGCCTTTGACCTCAAGCTTCGATCAAGTAAACATAATTTGGGATATAATATAACACATTTGGTTCGATTCCAGGCTGCCCCATGTTCCATGTTCCATGTCGAAGTGTCCCTGAGCAAGACACCTAACCCCTAATTGCTCCCCGGCCAAAAATGTGAAAAAGCCATGGGTTTAAAGTGTAATGTAAGTCGCTTTGGATAAAAGCGTCGGCTAAATGACCTGTAATGTAATGTAATTTATCATCTAACACATTCTAATCATAACATATACTACACACGTATATTTCATAACATCATAAACATAATATTTAACTCATTTGATATAGTCTAAAATCAAACTTATCCTATCTGTACACGATCCTGTACGGCAGCGGTTCCCAAACTCAAGAATGCCGCGGCCCATTTTGAAATCTGAAAATCTTTTGCGGCCCACCCAAACCTTTAATCACAACTCTGATAAAAACATAATGATTAAATGACCTTAAGAATTTAACCAATTAAAATGTTTTAACCGCCAATTTATGTTTTGTATACCATTTTCTCCGGAGCTCATGTGCTGTGTTTTCCGCACAATAAGGCGCATAAGATACTGCAGTCTTTGGCTCACTGTCAAAATTCGAGAACGTGAATCAGCACCTGATTGGTTACAAACCCCGTCTTTGAATTGGCTGGAGTGATGCATTCACACAACTATAGAAGCCCATTTCCGCACTAAAGAAAGGGGATAGAAAGTCAAAATTATGAGATAAAACGTTGTCAAAACACAAACGACATCTTTATGTAACCGTAGTGGACCATAGATGACAACCAGCTATAACCATCATTTACCATCACTACCGGCACATTACGTGGAGACGGTGCTTTTAGGGTCCGATCGATGCGAGGCGCGTCCGCTCCCGCCGCCCCCCTCGCCATCCACGCCTTAAATCTGCGGCTGCTTTTAGAATAACTTATTTTCCCCGTTAAGGCAAGGCAATTTTATTTGTATAGCGATTTTCATACACAATGCAGACTCAAAGTGCTTCACATCATAACATTTCATACAATAAAGTGAAATATAATGCAGGAATTAAAAGACAATTAAAAACAGCAAATAAAATTATAAATTAAAATCTTATTTAAATTGTTTAATTAAAAGCAGAGTTTAAAAGTGCAATGTAGGTAAAATTTAGCAGAAGGCGAAGCTGAACATAAACGTTTTCAGTCTTGTTTTAAACGTGGTCAGAGTTGGGGCAAGTCTTAAATCTTCAGGAAGTTTATTCCAGCTGTTTGTTGTGTGTTAACTAAATGATGCTTTCGCCTTGGAGTGCGGAAAATGCGGTATATTTACTTTAATACTGCAAGAGGGCGCCGCATTTGTTGAACAACGACAGGCGGACAAGAGCAGCAGTTTCAAGCGAGAGCCTTATTGTTTTATTAATCTGTTCGTTTAAATTGTTTGTGCTTCATCAATTAATGTTTCACATAACTAATGTGGCGCATCATAAATATTTTTATATTAATTTCAAACTTTTCAAAATTGAAATTTAAAAACTTTATTTATTGTAAATGACCTCTCGCGGCCCACCTTCAGTACCTTCGCGGCCCCCTGGTGGGCCGCGGCCCACACTTTGGGAATCGCTGCTGTACGGCATCCTTTGTTGCCAAACTCAAACCAGAAGAAAAACTCCCTCAAAAAACTTTTTATGGGAATGAAGGAAGAAATCCGTTGAATAAGGACCACAGTCCTTCCCCCAGGATGAACATTACATTATAGATGTTATGTTTTCAGTGTTGAATGACAAAACACACATTTAACACATATTTAATTCATAATAAGAAATTGATCACGTTTTGCTCCTGCTCTGTAAATCTCCCCACATTAAACACAATAAGAAAAGCATGATGCGCAGGAGCGCACTCTGATGCATCCTTCACCTCCTCCTCAGGTCAATTTGTATCAAACAAACCAGAAGTGTTGATGGTCAGTTCCATCCACTGAAAGTTTCTGATCTACGTTCACTGGTTTTCAGAGTTGAGTTAAAAATTTCATGAATGTTTTAGTGTCAGTTTCCAGACGAGCAGGTTGAAGTGGAACATCAAGACCAAGAATAAAAGGTGACTGTAGGAAAGTACAGCTTGAAAAGAATGTTATCTTATTTCTGGCAGCGATCATATTCAGTGTCACGGGATCGGGGAGCGTGAGCTGTGGTGAACCACCGCTTAAGCTCTCTGAAGGCTGCGTCCGCGTTGGTGGACCAGTGGAACGGCACCTGCGGGGAAGTGAGAGCATGGAGAGGAGCCGCTGTCGCGCTGAAGCCTCTGATAAACCGCCTGTAGAAGTTTGCAAAACCGAGGAATTGCTGTACTTTCTTGCGGCTATCGGGTATTGGCCACTCGGTTACGGCGCTGACTTTAGCCGGGTCCATCTGAACCTTTCCAGGAGCTACGATAAAGCCCAGGAAGGAGACTGAGTCTGCATGAAATTCGCTCTTTTCTGCCTTTACATACAACCCGTTGTCTAAGAGCCGTTGGAGGACAACGTGATCCTTGAGTGTCTAAATTGGGGGAATAAATCAGAATGTCGTCAAGATAAACATATACGAACTGGTCTAAAAAGTCTCAATACGTCATTAATCATGGTTTGAAACACTGCTGGGGCATTGGTGAGGCCGAAAGGCATGACCAGATATTCATAATGTCCCGATGGCGTGTTGAATCCCGTTTTCCACTCATCCCCCTCCCTAATGCGAACCAGATGATAGGCGTTGTGCAAGTCCAGTTTAGTGAAAATGTGTGCCTGTTGAAGATGGTCACAAACCGTAGTCATGAGAGGAAGGGGATATCTGTTCTTAACTGTGATTTTGTTTAGCATGCTATAGTCGATGCAGGGGCGAAGGGTTCCATCCTTTTTCCCCACAAAGAAAAACCCAGCCCCTGCTGGGGACGAGAAAGGCCGGATCAAACCTGCCTTCAGAGACGACTCTATATAGTCCTTCATTGCCTGCCTCTCAGGCCCCGAAACAGAGTAAAGACGCCCCTTTGGGACAGTGGAGCCGGGCAGGAGATAAATGGCGCAGTCATATGTGCGATGAGGTGGTAGGGCCGTGGCTTTGCTTTTACTGAAGACCTCCGCGAGATGGTAGCGGCTTGGCACCTTGGTCAGATCGATGGTTCCTGAATCTGTGACAGGGTGAGTAAAAACACTGTTAACAGTAGGGTTCTTCTCTTGGGGCTGTGTTTCCCGACATTGGTCCCTACAACCGTCCCCCCACGCCATAATGTCCCTGGTGCGCCAGTCTATGCGCGGGTTGTGGCGGAAATTTGTGGATTTAGCCCTTGTGAGAAATCAAAAGTATCTTGAGCTTGCTTTGTGGTTAAGTATTTATTACGAACTAGAATAAAAGGAAAATTATAAAGAATACAGAAATCATCAGCACAAGTCGTAGGCACAGACAGAAGTCATATGACTACAATTCAGCTGAAAAGGGACAAGAATGTTCCTTCCCCAAAAGGAGCAGGAGGATCGGACAAAGTTTCTAGGGGGGGGACCAGGAGCTTTTATACATCTCTGAAGGTTCGAGGAATGGTAACCAGATGTTTTGGGAACCTCCACGACCCTCTTAGTGGGACCTAGTCAATCATTTTGACAGACAGGAATAGGAGAAAGGTAAATAGAAGAACATGATATGGTCTGTCCAGGCATCATATGGATTTCATCCTGGACTAGATCAGGTCACGAGTTTCCCAAGAAAGGTCACAAACGAGTTCTTGAGACTCTCACAATATGCACCTCAACAAATTCTCCCCCGACACGGGTTGTGGCGAGTTAGCCACAGAAACCCGAGGATGAGATTGTGTAAGGGTGAGTGCATGAGGTACAGCCTTATGCGCTCCCAATGATCAGCGATGCGGAGTTCAACCGTTTCAGTCACGTGGGTTATGGTGAACAACGCGCTTCCATTGAGCGCGCTCGCTTTTTGATAGGCTTGCTCAGTGGGTTGATCTGAATCCCCAGTCTCTGCGCTAACCCCCAGTCGATTAGGCTCTCATCTGCCCCCGAGTCAATCAGTACTCCCAGCTCGAAGTCTTGATTATGGTGTTTGATCTTTACTGTGGTTAAACGCCGTGGGGTGGGTGTAGTTGCGATGACATAACTCACCAACCAGTTGGCCCTCACGGGGCAGTCGATGACAAGGCGACCCCGCTCGCCACAGTAAAAGCACCTGCCCTCCTGATGGCGTAGCTGCCGTTCGTGTTGAGAGTCGGGCCCTTCCCATCTGCATGGGCTCCTCTTCTCCGGGGGGGGAGCCGTGAATCTTGCTCAGGCCCACGTGATGCGGTGTGCCAGAGACCCGCTGAAGAACCCGGTGTCGTGGCAGTCGACCTGGACCCGCGCTGCCTCCCCCGATCCCACAGCCGGTTGTCCGTGCAGCTGGCAAGGGCGATGAGGGAATCGAGGTCCTGGGGAAGGTCCAGCGGGACCAGGATAGTCCTTTTAAAAAAACGTCATACAGGGCCGTGTTGTTCCACCCACTCTGTCGCCAGGGTGCGAAAGCGAATAGCATAATCTCAGACGGACTCTCTTCCCAGTTTCATCCGGCTGAGCTCCCAGGCCCTTTCTCGGTCTGATGACTCCGGGTCAAAGACCAGTTTTAGCGCGTCGGCAAACCTCTTAGGTGAAGTGCAGATGGTCGAATTCCTGGCCCACTCAGCAGTGGCCCACGCCTTAGACCTTCCCGAGAGATGGCACATGATGAAGGCGACCTTCGATCGCTCTGTGAGAAAGTGGAGAGGGGAGTGCTCAAAGTGCATTTCATATTCAATGATGAATGACCTACTTTGTCCGATGGTCCCAGAGTATCGTTCCGGGGGTGCCAGGTTGGTGCATGTGTCAGCATGCAGGGCTGAGGGGGAGGGCTCAGACGGCGTGGGAGGTTGCTCGGGAGCAGCAGCTGGGCTTCCGGAGAGGAGGGTGAGGATTTGTTCCACCTGGGTGCTGAGGAGTCCCACCTGTGCAGTCATGGTGGCCTTAAACCCCTCCACGCTTTGGGCTAATCCCCTGACTCCTTGATCAAGGCCGGCCACCAGATCCTCCTGTTGCGCCAGCCTTGAGGCTTGAGAGCGCAGCGCCGCCGTCAACTGGTCCTTCTCTGCAGAGTCCATTCTGGCAAGTGTGTACTGTCACAGGGATCTCGAGGTGAGGACTCGGACGCAGAGATAAGGTTCAGTAAAGGTTTTTATTGTCCAACAAAAAACGCAGGGACGACCCTGTAAACGTAAAACTTCTCCGAAGAGAGAAAAATGGAAAATGCTCCAGCAAAACTGAGCGAGCGAATTAGGAAACAAAAGAAAAAGCCAAACTCTCGCTTATCGAGGAAATAACAAAAAGTAAATCTATTAAAGGCACTAAACAAATGTGAGGAACTGTAGAACTATAAAAGGCTCAAGCACATAAACTGTGACCTGGGCATGAATCCTTCCTGGGGCGGGTGTGCACGGCAAAAGGACATAACACACTGGCACAAGAGGGGAGACGCAGACTATAAGTACACATGAGGGAAGTGTGGGAACAGGTGGACACGATCAGGAATCAGGGAAGACAATTAGACTGGTGACACATGAGGAGGGGCCAGGAACCTGAAAAGAGAGGAGGGTTAATTATCAAAATAACACAGGAAGTCACAAAACAACCATTGAGACGGGACAGAAGCCCAACTTGACCTACAGGTGTGACATTCAGCTGGAGAGCAAATACAGGCTTCATAACAAGACTCTCATTAATTGTGCCCATTGTAAAATAAACTATTGTTAAAAGGGAAATGCAGCTATGTGATGTTGATCACAAACTGGACTACATTCACTGCACCAATGCCCCTCTAAACATGATGAATAACTCTGTTGTATGAGTTCATATAATATTCATACTGTGTAGTTTGGCATTTTGTTTAACGGCATCAAGAATATCAAGCATAATTAAAGCTGCAAGCAGCGATGGACTGGTCCTTGCTCCCCGGCATGTCGGGGCATCGGCCGGACGGCTAGAAACGCACCCAAGAACT
This sequence comes from Gasterosteus nipponicus, assembly GCA_014132575.2. NCBI lineage: Eukaryota > Metazoa > Chordata > Actinopteri > Perciformes > Gasterosteidae > Gasterosteus > Gasterosteus nipponicus. The sequence goes on along the minus strand of BMAF01002120.1, from coordinate 16,421 downwards.
CCTGCGGCCGTCGAACAAAGCGTCCAAGAGTTAGTCGTTGTTTACCATGTGGAGTGACGCGAAAGGTCATACATTACTAAACTTTGTCTTAAATCTCATTCCCCAACCAACTTCTAATCAATTTCAAATGGGATTTAAAAGGAAACAATCAATAGTTACATGATCATTTCACTTCAGACGGATCGTACACAGCCCCATGGTGTCACCCAGGGATAACCAGAACATTCTAATGCACTACTCCAAGATGAAAGCCTCTCAAATACGTGAGCCAATTTCCTTCAAAATCTCATTCACGAGACTACTTCTGGTCATTTCAGATTGGGAGAACATGTTTTCTTCATGCCAGTAAACAGGGCGTTACATAAGTCAAACTTAAGGTCATGAATGCTTTAGTGTCAGTTTCCAGACAAGCAGGTTGAAGTGGACTATCAAGATCAAGAACAAAGGTGACTGTGGCAAAGTACAGCTTGAAAATAAGTTACGTTATCTTTCTTCACGAGACTACTTCTGGTCAATTTCAGATTAGATTCAAAAGGAAACAATCATTAGTTACACGATCATTTCACTTCAGATTAATAGTACATATCCCCAAGGTGTCCCGTCATCCCCTGTGATCGTCTAATAGTTTCCACCTGTGTCCAATCACCTGCACCTCCCTTGTGTATTAAGCAGTGTGTCACTTGTCGCGTCATTGTCTTTTGTCGTGGATGTCTGTAGTTTCCTGCCTGTTTTCCCCCGGTTCCTGTGTGTTTTTGGCCTTGGCCTTTTGTTTTGCCGTTGTGACTATTGGTCTTTTTTTTTCCTGAGAAGTCTGCATTTGAGTCCTGCCTCCTCCACGCATCCCGTGACATCGCCAGCACCAAACTCAACATCATAGTAACAATTGCCAATTGATTGAAAATCCGGGGTTCTGTGAATTGATCCAAACATTGTGTAATTATTGTGTAATGTTTACATTGAAAATTGCACTTGATTCAAATAAAAGGTTAATTTGCCATTAATTGTTTGCTTGTTTATAATATCCATAATAACTTTAAATCTGATTTCCTGACAAGAAACAACAGGGATCTCAAACTTTACCTGCACTGTCCAGTAAAGTTACTGAATCCATTTCAAGTCACTGAATCGAATCGTTCTAAATGAACCCAGATCGTCCATGAATCGAATCGGCAACCCTGAATCGCGATTCGAATCGAGTCGTTCTTAAAATGAATCGAATCGAATCGTTGTTAAAATGAATCGTTACACCCCTAATCGCCTAGTGGGAAAACTAGGTTCACCACTAACTATTGAGACAGCTAGCGAAATGTGACGAGGGAAACAGGAAGTGAAGTTCGTTCTGTGCGGTGGATGTTTTGGGAGTAAATACATATTGAATGCCATCTCTGTAGAAAACTAATTAAAATGTACATAACTGTGGATGGATCATTCAGAAAATGTATTGTTTAATGCTAAATGCACCATGTTGTTTTGGTTGGTCTGATGTTTTCAGATGTTGTTCATGTGAGCGCTACGAGGCTAATGACGATCTGAACTTTTCACCCTGCTATGCATTCTGTTCTGATTTCAGAAGTAACTGTTTGATACTGTTTGTTTTCTTTATTTTATTATATTGGCAGGAGGGTTACCACTGCAGTTATTTTTGTGCAGAAAATATACATCAAGTTGATTTTTGAAATGTTAAAAAAGGATAATCGGTATATGTGTGTGAAAGGATGTGAAGTTGGAGGGGGGAAATGAAGATGCTGATAGATCTCAATGCTGATTGGTTAAGGCTTGTTACGTCAGATCAAAGATGTTTTATTGCCAAGATTAAGACATCAGCTTTTTCCTTGTCCCAATCTATACAGCTATATCGACAGGCAGCAGCAAGCTTCTTCTCAATGTTTGAGAGCAACACAGATATATTCATACATTGACGGGGTTAACACCTCGGTGTTGTTATGATAAAATGATGGAGGCAGGCAAGGTGTTACGGTTTCAAAACCGCCACCTCCGCATTCTGCCACTGGAGTCCCTGCTAAAGGCTACATTGTTGCTGTTCGTACATTGTAGAACCTTTTTTCAGTGTTTTTTTTCTGCGGTCATTCTGATTGCTTGTTTCTTGCCTCATTCCAGATCTGCAAATTGTCTATCGCCCACCGTCGCCACTCGTCTGGATTATTGGTTTGGCTACCAACCTACACATGCCGGGACGCTCACCGCTGCGTGATGCAAAGACAAATGGGATCTAAGGGACGAGGTGCTCTGAAATTCTTCTGCTCAGATAGTTCCCACACGTGGAACTTCCTCAGAATTAAAGGCATGATAAGCCTTAGACATTACTCTAATAAAACATTATGGCATCATTATATTTGACCATTTAACCCCCCGATAAGAAAAACTCTTCTGATCTATACGATTCTTGTAGATGACTTATTTTGATTTCAAAATGGTATGGTCCCTCCTGATTGAGCCGTAAAGGAGGGGCAGACTGTGAAAGTCATGTTAACAAACTACAACAATTTTTCTCTGAGATCAAACGTTGAATTTGAATTTATGAATATTACTTTTTATTTCATATTTCTAATTGTTGAGGTTTTCTATCGAAACAGCAGTCACATCTGCAGACTACCTTCTCCTTTCATTGTGGAGTTTTTAAAAGGGAAAAAATAATGTTTTACACACTTTTCAACTGCAGCAATAACATAATTAGTTCATAACTTTTGTGGAATATTATAAACAAACTGACGACCTGGTTTAAAAATTAAACCAATTAATACAATGCATTTAGTGTACACCAGGATGCAGCTATGATTCTGAAACTATGTAATCAATAACAAAATGAGAATATTGTAATACCACTGTCATTCTGAAACGCATGCATGTAATACTTGAGACCACTTATATTGGGCGAGAGCAGGAGTGCTCAATACGTTGATCGCCATGTCAAAGGCAGTACCAGTCAATCACGTCCCACCGATTAAACAAAATGACGTCACGCATGTGTGGTCTACCGCAGGAGATGACCTAAACTAATGCTAACGTAGGCATTTCATTCCAAAGCAACCCAGGCCGACTCCAGTAAGGTAATGACCAAGAATGTGCAGGATGCTCGTGATGGTTTCCTCCTTCTGACAGATGATATCGTATGATGTCATATCGACTCTTTATGTGCTGTTGGAACCCTTCCCCCCGGTCAGCCAGCAAGGACGGGGTTGATTGCCATGACTGGTTAGTTGAAAAGTAGCTTGCGAGCCGGAAAAGCACCCCAGGGCAGAGAGACATTCAAAATCTGAGTTACAATGAACGCACCATTCAGTGTAATACTTCATTGCACCACCATATTCTGTAAAAACTCAATAACTAGTGAACTAAACGCACCAGGAGAAGTCACATGGCAGAGGTGTGGACACTAACTTTCACACCTTTACTGATCTGTATAAATACCTGTAGGACTCATTGTTCTCGAGCAGACAGTCACTATGGGGAGTCAATGAGCTGCCCTGTGGCCTGTTGATGGCAGAAACCAGCGGCTCCTCAGCAGAGATATTCTTTTTAGCACAACACCTTTTCTTTTACGAATGATGAACTGTGTGTCTCTTTTCTCTGCTTTTACCAAAGTTTAATTTCCACTTACTGTGTGTTAGTGCGCGCTCGCGTGTGTGGTGGGGAGGGTAGTTTGCTTTGCAAGGTAAAAATGTGTCTATTTTTTTTGTCTTGCTGACACATTTTAATCCACAGACAACTACAATTATTGTCTCACAAAATGATGTAAATAGAAACAAAAAACATTTTCTGGTCAACTTTGTAACAGGAAACAGACCAATGATTCAACATCCAACAGACCACATAGTTTAATAAGAATATTTTCAAAAGATCTTAATGATGCAAGATGTTGAAAATTGATATTAAATGTTTATATTTGTGGTTTGTGGCCACAGTTGAATACACAACGACAAAACAGGCACTTTGTTATAGAGATAACATTGAATTTAATTTAGTCAGAAAGCAATTTGCTCTGCAGCTGTTGCAACTCGCTTTAGAAAAGAGTCAGAAAATAGAAGAAAGCTCACGCAAGAAGTTCAACCTCTCCCATCTTTAAAAATCAAGGCTGATTAAAGGTTTTAATTCCGGTTTGTTCTCTGCTGTTTTTTTCTTATCTTTAAAGACAGGGTTTACATTACAGGTTTTCTCGATTGCTTGAGCACGATTTTGATAATTTTTTGTTTTTCAAAACAATACACACAATTAACACACACAAAAAAAGTCAAGATGGAGATTTACAACAAGAAACAAGTTCCCGTTTATGTGCATCAGACAAACATTGTATCCAGTACAAAAAAAGATCTAAAAAAAAGCTGAAAATACAGTACAGAAAATGCTGCTCGTTGTCTCCTCATAGCTGGATCGGACCTCCTCCTCCGTGGATTCCTCCTCTCACCCTCATCCTTTGATCGCTCCTGCTAAAGCACCTGCACCGGCCACTAGGCCTGCTACTAGTCCAGCTACTCCTACTGCTGCTCCTCCAACCACCAGGAGCCCACCAAAAAGATCTTTTAATAATTCAGATGTTGCAACACTTGTGAAATTGATCAAAAGCCTTCCAGATACTCTCTTTTTAGCCTCCTCTCTGATCTCTTCCTCTGTCATGTTTCCTGGTGACTGTCTGATCTTTTCCTCCTCCTCTTGTCTCAGTTTCTCCACAGCTTGTAGCATCTCGTTGGTGAAGCAGCTTCCCTCGTTTGCCTCAATCATGTGATCGATGGTCTTCATCAGCTGCTTCACTTGGAACTGGTTGCTCCTGTAATCATCCGGCTGGTTGTTCTTCCAGTATCTGTTATCAACGACGTGGCAGCGGCCTCCACACTTCTTCATCAGATCACTCACACGCTGATTGTTGTGGAAATATTCCTCAATGGTCTGTCCTTCCTGGAGCTGGTCACCATGAGTAAAGACGACTGTTGCATACTTGAAAGCTTCTTCAGAGAAGTATTCGTTTATTTTATTGATCACTTCCTGCTCCTGATCTGTGAATCTCTCCACCTTAAACACTATGATAAAAGCATGAAGCCCAGGAGAGCACTCTGTGATGCACTTCACTATTTCAGCCTTCAGCTCCTCTTCAGGTCGACCAATGTCGAACAAACCAGGAGTGTCGATCAAGGTGACGTCTCTTCCATCGACACGTCTGGTTTCTGATCGACATTCACTTGTTTCAGAGTTGCCAGAGCGGCTGATCTTAAACACGTTCTCTCCTAATATGGTGTTCGCCAGGCTGCTTTTACCAACTCCTGTTTTTCCCAAGATTATAATTCTCATCTCTGAAAGAGAATGTTTTCATATATGATACACATGAGCTCAATTACAATAAATATTGTCATTGTATGAAAGTTACAATGAAAAAGCAGTCCGTAAAAATTTCCATTATAGTCATAAAAGAACAATGTAACAAAAAAGTCCCACAAGGATTAAAATATCTAATCTAAAAAGTATAAAAATCAGTGAAAGAAATGAACTCACCGTCCATGTTGTCAAGGGTGGAGTGACAGGAGAGCGACGGTTTAATGCAGAAGTGAAAATATTTCCTGAATCTTCTTTTATAAGTAGTTTTTTCACCACTATTTCTCCTCCTCCCTTTCACGTGATCTCCTCACGATGTGGTTCCTCTCTTTAGAGGAACTAATCAAAATGTCATAATTTGTGTTCACCAAGCACCGCTTTAACTTGTTATCCATCTACAAGTTACATAGAAAAAAGCCTGTGAGTCAGAACATCGACTCTCCTTTTCTTTGTTTACAGTCAGTAAAGAGGAATTTGCAGAATGACAGCTCCCTGAATCCTCCCACAAAACCCGCCTGCTGCCTTTTTAATTCTTGTCTATTTTCTTGCAGCTAGTCTGAGTAGTCAGTCGTGTTCATCGCTGCATTAAAACACTTTCATCACGGCTAAAAAAAAGATTATTGGTTAAAGTGTTCAACACACATTACAATCTTTCATATATTTCATATATAAGAATACTTATTCTTCATCCAGACAAAATCTTTTTACCCAAACACGTGTTAACAAACGGCTTTGTCACTTAGATAACATTTAATATTTAACACCTCTCTTCTCTAAAGTGAAGTGCAATATATTTAGTTACATTTATTCTTTTTCATATGCATTTACTGTGTTTTATTTACATGAAATACAGATACTTTTATAGCCCCTTGACAGATAAGTCACATAAGCAGTTATCAAAAGATTTCAGAGATTGTTTGACATTGTTTATGAGGAGCCTCGTACTGAGAGAACATGTTCTCTTCATGCCAGTAAACAGGGCGTTACATAAGTCAAACTAAAGGTCATGAATGTTTTAGTGTCAGTTTCCAGACGAGCAGGTTGAAGTGGAACATCAAGATCAAGAACAAAGGTGAGTGAAGGAAAGTACAGCTTGAAAAGAATGTTATCTCGGTAGGTTTATTTCTGGCAGCGATCATATTCAGGTGGAGAGTAAATACAGGCTTCATAACTTGACTCTCATTAATTGTCCATCCATCCATCCATTTTCAACCGCTTATCCGGGGGCGGGTTGCAGGGGCAGCAGCTCCAGCAGGGAACCCCAAACTTCCCTTTCCCTTTCTACCAGGTCTGACTTGGGGATCCCAAGGCGTTTCCAGGCCAGTGCAGAGATATAATCTCTCCCCCTAGTCCTGGGTCTTCCCCGGGGCCTCTACCCAGCTGGCCGTACCTGGAACACCTCCCTAAGGAGGCGCCCAGGGGGCATCCTCACCAGATGCCCAAACTACCTCAACTGGCTCCTTTCGGCGCAAGAGCAGCGGCTCTACTGAGCTCCTCGAATGGTGGCTGAGATTCTCACCCTATCCCCTAAGGGAGACGCCAGCCATCCTCCTGAGGGAACCCATTTCGGCCGCTTGTACCAAGTGACCTAGTTCTTTCGCTCATGACCTATCCTTCATGACCATAGCTGAGGGTAGGAACGAAGATTGACCGGTAGCTCGAGAGCTTAGCCTTCCGGCTCCGGCTCCGGATTCTCCGGCCAAACTCACACTCATCTTCCCCTCACTCGTGAACAAGACCCCGGTACTTTAACTCTGTCACTTGGGATAAGGACACATTCCTGGAGTAGGCAATCCATCGGTTTCCTGCTGAGAACCATGGCCTCAGATTTAGAGGTGCTAATCCTCATCCCGACCGCTTCACACTCGATCTAGAAGCTCCAGTGAGAGTTGGAGGTCACAGACAGAAGATGCCATCAGGACCACATCATCTGCAAAAAGCAGCGATGAGATCCATAGCCCCGAACTGTAGACCCTCCTCCCCGACTACGCCGATATCCTGTCCATGAAAACCACAAACAAGATTGGTGACAAGGCGAGCCCTGGCGAAGGCCAACCCCACCGGAAATGCCTTCGACTTAATGCGAGCACCCGGGCACAGCTCGCACTTTAAGGCATAAGGATTGGATGGCCCTGGGCAGGATCCCTCACCCCGTACTCGCAGCACCTCCCACAGTTTCTCTCGGGGGATCCGGTCATACGCCCCTTCTCCAAGTCCACAAAACACATATAGACTGGATGAGCATACTCCCAAGCCCCTCTATGATCCTGAAAAAGAGTGAAGAGCTGGTCCGTTGTTCCACGACCAGGACGAAACCGCATTGTTCCTCTTCAATCCTTGGTTTGACTATCGGCCGAACCCTCCTTTCCAGCACCTTAGAGTAGACTTTACCCAGGAGGCTGAGTAGTGTGATACCCCTGTAATTGACACACACTCTCTGGTCCCCCTTTTTGAAGAGGGGTACCGCCACCCCGGTCTGCCACTCTTTTGGCACTTTCCAAGACTTCCACGCAATGTTGATGTCTTGGATGACACACAATGCAGCTACGTGATTAAGGCTCACAAACTGGACTACATCCACTGCACCAAAGCTCCTCTAAACATGATGAATAACTCTGCGTTGTATGAGTTCATATAACATTTATACTGTGCAGTTTGGCATTTTTTCAACGGCATCAAGAATATCAAGCATTATTAAAGCTGCAAGCAGCGATGGACTGGTCCTTGCTCCCCGGCATGTCGGGGCATCGGGTTAGAAACGCAGCCAAGAACTCCTGCGGCCGTCGAACAAAGCGTCCAAGAGTCAGTCGTTGTTAACCGCGTGGAGCGACGCGAAATGTCATACATTACTAAACTTTCTCTTAAATCTCATTCCCCAACCAACTTCTAATCAATTTCAGATTAGATTTAAAAGGAAACAATCAACAGTTACATGATCATTTCACTTCATATGGATAATAAACTTCCCCATGGTGTCACGCAGGGATAACCAGAACATGTACCATTCCAAAATGAAAGCCTCTCAAATACATGAGCCAATTTTCTTCAAAATCTCATTCACAAGCCTACTTCTGGTCAATTTCAGATTGGCGGAACATGTTTTCTTCATGCCAGTAAACAGGGCGTTACATAAGTCAAACTAAAGGTCGTGAATGTTTTAGTGTCAGTTTCCAGACAAGCAGGTTGAAGTGGAACATCAAGATCAAGAACAAAGGTGACTGTAGGAAAGTACAGCTTGAAAAGAAAGCTATCTTTCTTCACGAGACTACTATGGTCAATTTCAGATTAGATTTAAAAGGAAACAATCAATAGTTACATGATCATTTCACTTCAGATTAATAGTACATATCCCCAAGGTGTCACCCAGGACATTCTGATGTACCATTTCAAAGTTAAAGCCTCTCAAAATGTCATACTTCCTTCAAAATCCCAATCACAAGACTACATCTGGTTAATTTCAGATTAGATTTAAAAGAAAACAATATATAACTATTGAGGCAGAGAGTACACACCCCCAAGGCATGACTCTGTTATAACCAGGACATTCTTATGTACATTTTACAAATTAAAGCCTCTCGAAATGCCTTCATTTTTTACTCAATACTAGAAAATGTGACTTCCTGTTGCCAGTAGGTGGCGCTATGACTTGATAATATTCACAGTGAAGCCTCTTTAAGGTCTTAACTTTCTGCTAAATATTTTTGAGACGGATCAGATTAGCCTTTAAGGAGCATAACCTGTGAGGAGCAGGGTGTATGACCTATAACCTATGACTAAGGTTAAAAGTGATCATATGGATGTCTACAGGGTGAGAAGTTCATGCTTTATGAGAAATATGGAGCAGATTAGATCGAGTTATAAAACAACTTCAATTTTCAGGGCAAATGGTGTTTTAAAAATGTTTTCCCTACACGCATAGTTTAGCAAATGCAATTTGTAGAGCCTATGGTCTCGAGATCACACTAGACGAATTTGAACAGAATCGGTTTTAATCTCTGGGAGGAGTTTGGTCTTTTACAACTCTAGGAAATCATGAGAATAGGCCAAAAGGGCAGATTTGCAACGATCAATTGCAGCGCCCCCTATTCTTCAAATATTATTTAAAAATTAGGGTGTGTTCAGGGGTTCAATGCTGTACATACATTACAGGCCAAATCATTTGGAAGGTAAGCCACCCCCCTTGCAAAGTTGATTAGCCCATATCTTCTCAAAACAATAAGATATCAGCATATTCAGGGCAGCATAGACCCAAAAATGATCCACAGATCCACAAATTCCATGACAATCGAACTTAGTGTTGGGCAAAAACTGGACAAATTCAAAATAGAGAAAAATCTAGTTAGGTGCCTTTGCATACCATGGTTGACTTTTTTGTAGAGCATGTCCAAGAACACATGTGTGCCAAATTTCGATCCAAGATGGCGCCGTTGAAGGCCGCCACGGTGCTTCGGTGCGCTTGGTTTTTTGTTGTTTTTGTTGTTAATTACGTTTGCTGCTGCGATTCCCGGAGCTCTTTCACCAGAGATGAGCTCTTGAACATCCGTGGAACAACTCCAGCGGAGTTACTTCCAACCTTCCTGCTTTCTTCCGTGGAATTACTGGACATTATAGTCAAAGGTGCGCTCACCTTTAGTCACGCGGTGAGACGCCGTAGGAGAGGAAAACGGGCCGGCTCGCTGGTGAGACTCAGAGAAGGCTCAGCAGAGGTTGTTCTTCGTGAGGCAGCTGAAGAAATTCAACCTGCCAAAGACGATGGTGGTCCACTTCTACACGGCCATCATCGAGTCCATCCTCTGCTCCTCCATCACCGTCTGGTACGCTGCAGCCACAGCCAAGGACAAGGGCAGGCTGCAGCGGGTCATCCGCTCTGCAGAGAGGGTGATCGGCTGCAATCTGCCGTCCCTGCAGGACTTGTTCGCTTCCAGGCCTCTGAAGTGAGCTAAAAAGATCGTAGCCGACCCCACAAAAACTGTTTGTGCCCCTTCCATCTGGGAGGAGGCTGAGGTCCATCAGGACTAAGACCTCCCGCCACACCAACAGTTTCTTCCCGTCGGCAGTCAGGCTCATCAACAGAGCCCGGTCCCCCCCTGCCTGACTATAACACTCCACCGGTCACTCCACTTCATACTGCACATGTCACTTTAACTGTAATTTTTCACTTTGTCGTCACTCGTCACTTTGTCGTCACTCGTCAATTTGTTCGCTAGTGCACTTTATGCTTAATATTTGTTTAACTTTAACTTTATCCTCTTGTTTTATACTAACCCATAGCCTTATTCAACTAACCCATTGCATTGGCATTTCATTTTACTTTATTTTATTAGGCTACTTGTGCACTGCTGTCTTGTTGTCTATTGTTACACTGTCTACTGTCACGCACCAACCGCCAAGACAAATTCCTTGTATGCTTGACATATTTTGGCAATAAATGTTTCCTGGTTCCTGATTGGCAGGAGGGCTACCACTGCAGTTATTTGTGTGCAGAAAATATGCATCAAGTTGACTTTTGAAATGTTAAAAAAGGATAATCGGTATATGTGTGTGAAAGGATGTGAAGTTGGAGGGGAAATGAAGACGCTGATAGATCTCAATGCTGATTGGTTAAGGCTCGTTACATCAGATCAAAGATGTTTTATTGCCAAGATTAAGACATCAGCTTTTTTCCTTGTCCCAATCTATACATCGACAGGCAGCAGCAAGCTTCTTTTTAATGTTTGAGAGCAACACAGATATATTCATACATTGACAGGGTTAACACTTTGGTTTTGTTATGCTAAAATGATGGAGGCAGGCAAGGTGTTACGGTTTCAAAACCGCCACCTCCGCATTCTGCCACTGGAGTTCCTGCTCGCTATCCATTGTGCAATCGTCACCCTGTCACTTAGACCAGTGGTCCCCAACCTTTTTTTACCTCACGGACCATTTTCATGTCAGACAATATTTCGCAGACCGGTAGAGAAGGTCCGGCGGAATAACGGGGGGTTAGTAGTCGTTGCGGGCGGAAGGACCGGGGGGAAGGGTGCTCTTTGTTCGCTGGTGGGCGAAACACGATAAGAGGACAATTGTAAACGTGAAGAAAAACGGCTGGTCATGCGTGGGGAATATGTCAGAGGGACGAGCGCACATAATTAGTAGAAAAGCCGGTCAATTTTCAAAATAAAACATTTTTCAGAAAAAATATTTTTTTTCTGTGGTGCGGCCCCGGTACCAAATGGCCCACGGACCGCGGCCGGTGGTTGGGGACCACTGACTTAGACACTCGAGACCTCCTCGTGTGTTTTTACATCCTGGTAACGAGCTGGCTGGGTGTGTAAACTGCACACCTGCATCCAGTTTTCTAATCTTCACCAGAGCCTTCCAGTACCCTGCTTTTCCACCACTCCTCGCCAGATCTTCCCATAGAATCACCTGGCAACTACCAAGAGAGCTAAAGACTACATTGTTGCTGTCTCATCTTAGGCCGACCCTGATTGGAGTTGCATGTTCCCTATGTTGATTATGGCACCGGGCGCATACTCAGTTGGAGCACCACCTGCTATGCCTGATGTCTCCGTGCTACTACCTACCTCACCTCAGTTTCTTTTGGAAACTCCCTCTCCTCCAGACCTGTCTACAGTTCCACCTGCCTACCATGACCTGGGAGAGGCATTCAGTAAGGACCGAGCCCATTCTTTGCCCCCCCCATCGCCCGTACAACTGTGCCATCAATCTCCTCCCAGGCGCAGCCTATCCCACCAGTCGAATGTACAATTTGTCACTCCCGGAGAAGGCAGCCATGGAGAAATACATCTCAGAGTGTCTCATCCGGCCATCTCAGTCCCCAATGGCAGCGGGTTTTTTCTTTGTCAAGAAGAAGGGTGGAGACCTTAGACCGTGTATTGACTACAGGGAGCTTAATAAGATCCCGGTAAAGAACAAATACCCCTTCCCCCTCGTCAGTTCCAACTTTGAGCCCCTGCAGGGCGCCGCCATCTTCAAAGTTGGATCTCCGGAACGCCTACCATCTCTTTCGGATACGTGAGGGGGATGAGTTCAAGACTGTGTTCAAGACTCCGCGGGGGCATTATGAGTATCTCGTTATGCCTTTCGGCCTTACAAACGCCCCCGCTGTCTTTCAGGCATTAATGAATGATGTCTTGAGGGATATGCTGGACGTCTTTGTAGTTCTCTGGACGACATCCTGGGTCCTCATTTATAAACATTGTGTACGCACAAAAGAAGGTGTATGCCGCTCTCTACGCAATAATTGGTATTTATAAAAAGCAAACTTGACGGATAAATGTGCGGTCCTTCGTGCAAGCTGGGACCCATGCCTAAACACAAAAACGGGTGAAATGATCCGTCGGCAAATGCAAGAAACACGCAAACGTGTGCAAAACTAGACTGTTGTGTAACAGAAATGCCAATGACACGAACATCTGTTTGATCGATCTGCAGCGTAAAACAAATTAACACATTTTCAAAAAGAAAAGTGAAATATGTTCTGCAATTATATTGGCATGTTATGCAATTCATCCTCAAAACACAGCTGTTGTTTCTCAGATGCAATCAAATGGAGGGTAATAAAATGCCATGATGCGTAATGACGCGAAATGAGTGAAGTTACGTTTCTTCGTTTTCCTCTCAGTGTTTGCCATGATTTCGCAATCGATGAATATTAATTTGTGGGCGTTCCACAGACTACATATGGGCAACTATGGGCATGACATGAAGCCGCAAAAGCTGCGCTGCATATAGAAGTGATTGTGATTTATTAAGGGGAAACTGCGTAGGGCGTGCGCACGGTTTTATAAGTCTGAATATTTCTGTGCGTACGCACGTCCTATGTTTCATCCGTACGCCACTTCTGACGCAAATCCTACGCAAGATTTTATAAATGAGGCCCCTGGTGTTTTCCAGGAGTGAGAAACACATCCAGCACGTTCGTCAAGCCATCCAGCGCCTCCTGGAGAACCGCCTCTTCATCAAGGCAGAGAAGTGCACCTTCCACGCTCCCTCCGTGGAGTTCCTGGGATTTATTATTGAGAAGGGACAGACTCTGCCAGACTCACGGAAGATCCAAACGTCGTGGAGTGGCCTCAACCAACCTCCAGGAAGCGGTTGCAGAGGTTTTTGGGCTTTGCAAACTTTTATCGCAGTTTTATTCAGGATTCAGTGGAGGGTGCGGCGGCTACTGCGGGTGTTGAAAATTGATATTAAATGTTTATATTTGTGGTTTGTGGCCACAGTTGAATACACAACGACAAAACAGGCACTTTGTTATAGAGATAATTTAATTTAATTTAGTCAGAAAGCAATTTGCTCTGCAGCTGTTGCAACTCGCTTTAGAAAAGAGTCAGAAAATAGAAGAAAGCTCACGCAAGAAGTTCAACCTCTCCCATCTTTAAAAATCAAGGCTGATTAAGGTTTTTAATTCCGGATTGTTCTCTGCTGTTTTTTTCTTATCTTTAAAGACAGGATTTACATTACAGTTTTTCTCGATTGCTTAAGCACGATTTTGATGATTTTTTGTTTTTCAAAACAATACACACAATTAACACACCCAAAAAAATCCCTCACCAAAACATCTCTGATCCTTTGCAAAATGAAACACTCTTGTAGATACGATACATCAATTTATCAAAACCGTATTTTGTTACCACATGACACACACGTCTAAGTTTATTTTGTACCAGTTACACCCTTCTGTTGAAAACCTTAACTACTTTCAGCAATTCTACTTCTCAGCAATTAGAGTAGTGTAAGTGAAGTACACAAAAAGCTAAAATTAGTCAAGATGTTAACATGGAGATTTACAACAAGTTCCCGTTTAATTCATTGTATTAATCATTGTATCCAGTACAAAAAAAGATCTAAAAAAAGATGAAAATACAGTACAGAAAATGCTGCACGTTGTCTTTTCATAGCTGGATCGGACCTCCTCCTCCTCCGTGGATTCCTCCTCTCACTCTTCTCCTTCCTTCCATTGTGGTTGAAGATGAACTCACCTGCTGCATCTCATGGTGCTTAGACCTGATTGGTGTGTCTACAATTAAGCAATGTTGTGTTTGGCCACCTGACGGCTGTGTTTAACCAATTGGCACATGGGTTTGGTCATTTTACAATCAGTGCTTTGGAAATGACAAGTGACATCTAGATTTACTTGTGTGTGTGTGATGTAAACAAGTGTGTGTTTTGCAAACAGTGTGAGGCTGATTTTGTGCTCACAGTGATGCAAATCTGGGCCAAGGTTTTGCTCCTTGAGTGTACGGGTTGGATAATTGTGTGATACTTTTGAAAAACGTAATGACAGGGTTTGCTGCCCTCTTTGCTGGCTCGTGTGCTGTGTCAGCTTCCTCAGTGGCATTGCATCATTTACGTCCTTCGATCACTCCTGCTAAAGCACCTGCACCGGCCACTACGCCTGCTACTAGTCCAGCTACTCCTACTGCTGCTCCTCCAACCACCAGGAGGCCACCAAAAAGACCTCCTAACAATACACCTGTTGTAACACCTGCTAATTTGATCCAAAGCCTTCTAGATGCTCTCTTTTTAGCCTCCTCTCTGATCTCTTCCTCTGTCATGTTTCCTGGTGACTGTCTGATCTTTTCCTCCTCCTCTTGTCTCAGTTTCTCCACATCTTGTAGCATCTCGTTGGTGTAGCAGCTTCCCTTGTTTGCCTCAATCATGTGATCGATGGTCTTCATCAGCTGCTTCACTTGGAACTGGTTGCTCCTGTAATCATCCAGCTGGTTGTTCTTCCAGCGTTTGTTATCAACGACGTGGCAGCGGCCTCCACACTTCTCCATCAGATCACTCACAAGATGATTGTTGTGGAAATATTCCTCAATGGTCTGTCCTTCCTCCAGCTGGTCACCATGAGTAAAGACGACTGTTGCATACTTGAAAGCTTCTTCAGAGAAGTATTGGTTGATTTCATTGATCACTTTCTGCTCCTGATCTGTGAATGGCTCCACCTTCAGCAAAATGATAAAAGCATGAGGCCCAGGAGAGCACTCTGTGATGCACTTCACTATTCCAGGCTTCAGCTCCTCTTCAGATCGACCCGTGTCGAACAAACCAGGAGTGTCGATGAAGGTGACGTCTCTTCCATCAACACGTCTGGTTTCTGATTGACATTCACTTGTTTCAGAGTTGACAGTGTGGCCGATCTTAAACACATCGTTCTCTCCTAATATGGTGTTCGCCACGCTGCTTTTACCAACTCCTGTTTTTCCAAATATTACAATTCTCATCTCTGAAAGAGAATAATATTCATCAATTATATTGTACATTTGGCTTTTGGTTGTTTTCATGTAGGATACACATGAGCTCAATTGGATAATTGGATGAACTGGATAAAAGTTACAATGAAAAGGGAAAGCAGTTCATACTGAACTTTGAAAACATTTTCATTACTGTGATAAGAGAATAGTTACAGTGTAACAAAAAAGGCCCACAAGCATAAAGATATGTAGTACAAAACGTTTATAAAGACAGTGAAATAAATAACTTACTTTCCATGGTGTCAAGGGTGGAGTGACAGGAGAGCGATGGTATGAAGTAGAAGACTGCGTGTAAAAGTGTTTCCTGAATCTTTTGTAAGTCGTTTTTCCCCTTGACACACCTGTTTCTTCCGCCCTTTCACGTGATCACCTCACACTCCACGATGTGGTTCCTCTTTTTAAAGGAACTAATCAAAAGTAGATATTTTGTGTTCACCAAGAACCTTTAACGTTTTATCCATCTAGCAGTTGCACAAATAACACATGTGATTCAGAAAATCTCTCTTTTTTAACTTGTTTACAATGTCAATCAAGACAAATGCTGGTCGTAGGTTACGGGGTCGCTGACGGGAGGTCACGTGTCAACGATGTTCTGCTGAAAGCCAATTAGATAAGAGAATCACTATGAATGTGCAGTGTTGTTGTCATGATAAAACTTTTTTTCTCCTGTCTTATTAATGTTGTATTAAATAACATAGTGACGCATGTGAGACTGAAGAGCCCATAATAGAGACACACTTTTCCAGTTTCCAAATGCACCTTCAATTACTTTCTACATTGATGTCAAATGTTGTTCATAATTGTATATAAATTAATTTGCATTTGCATTGACAA
>BMAF01002118.1:0-11454 GCA_014132575.2 Gasterosteus nipponicus | reverse complement strand
AGTATGCACTTCGTTCAGGTGCAGTATTGCTGAAATGAGGACGGACTTTAGGCCCAAAATGCTGCGGATCTGGAAGGGATGGATCGGGATTGGGCCAGGACCGTATCCTCCATCACTCGGCGGTCATCGCTCCTCTATCACCTCTGACCCCTGCTGATCTCCAACGGAGCAGATCGTGACACCTTCAGTGTTTGTGTGTCGGCTTCACTCCCTCACTGATCCGTGGAGCGGGATCCCATTTAAAAGATGGCCTCCATTGTTAAAGGCGAGTGAGGCGCTAAACGCTCTGTGCACATCACCTCAGCGTGAATAATGCAGCGCGGTCCAAGCGAGAGGCCGCCGCACGGCGAGCACAACGAGAGCTGGAAGAGGAATTCGGACACAATCCACGTTAAAATCAGGCCTGAAGCGCAAAAAAGAAGCGGCAGCAATAATCCGGATCCACTGCAGCCAGACAACCAGAACGCCATCCCCATAATAATCTACAATAAACTACTCTGCAGAGCAAGAGGCCCCTAATAGGCCTTTGGTAAAGGCAGCAACCTGTCAATCACACCAAGCCCCGCCCTAAAGCACCTCCCCCATGTGACTATATGGTTTGACTCTGAATGCACCGAATGAACATTTAGCGTTTCCACGGCGGCGGAGTCCTCGTTTCTGGCTCCAATTCTTCCGTTACGGTTAAACGCCCGTCGCTCTGCTCACACCTCGAACAGCGCCGCCTCCTCTGCGCCTCCTCTGCACTCTCCTCTGCTGCTCCTCAATCAATCGGAAGGAGCCAGGAAGCACTGCAGCTGTCGTGAAGTCACCGTCACTTCCTGCGCATCCGAGGGCCAATCGGAGGGTTTTTGGTTCTGAGCCGGTGGAGATGTGTGTGTGTGTGTGTGTGTGTGTGTGTGTGTGTGTGTGTGTGTGTGTGTGAGTCGTAACACAAAGTTATCTTGGCGTTATGCAACTCTCGTCGTCACTTTAAACCTCGACTCCTCCTCTGTGACTTTAACTGTTCCCTTTGTCAGAATAAAGGCTGGAAGTGGATCAATAGCTGTGACCACGTCCTCAGGGAGAGGAGAGAGGAAACAAGAGGAAAAGCTAAACAGAGGACAGGGAGAGAGAAAGGAAGAGGAGAAAGGGGAGGAGAAAGGGAGGAGGAGAGAGGGGAGCAATTGAAGCGGAGGAATGAAGAGTGAAGAAGAATGAAGGATTAAAAGGAGTTATGATAAGGTGACAAGGAAAATTAAGGGAGTGAATGAATGAAGATGAGGAGTGAAAAAGAAATTAAAGCAGAGGAAAGAAACTAAGAGAAGAGGAAATGAAGGAGACGAGAGGAGAGGAGTTAGGAAGAGGAGTTAGGAAGAGGAGGAGAAATAACCAGTTATGAAAGAAGGAGAGAAATAAAGGGGGCAATCAGGACTAAATTCAGGGAGGAATCAAGTGGACAGGAGGTGTGTTGGTGTACTCAAGGAAGGAGGAAGGCAGAATACATTGAGAGAACAATAAAGAGGGAGGCGAGAAGGAGGAAGGAGAAATGGAAATGACGGGAAGCTAACAGGAAGCCAAGGACTTGAACAGAGAGGAAAGTCCAGAGGGAGGAGAGGGAGGGAGAGAGGGAGGGAGGGAGGGGAGGAGGACGGAGAGGGGAAGGAGAAGAGGAAGTGCCGATGATCCCTGAGTGTACACCAAGTATATCAGAGATGTAATTTGCATTGATCCCATTGGAGAATGCTGACGGTGAGGCGCACACACACACACACACACACACACACACACACACAAGTGGAGATATTTTAAGACTTTAGCAAGAAAATATTTTCCAATATTTTCTATTAGCAAGGAGCAAAACAAACCGAACGGGTCAACAAGAAAAAGACACAGAGGAGGTGATGAGAAGAACGGGGTGAGGAGAGAGGAGGTGATGAGAGAAGAGGGTGAGGAGAGAGGAGGTGATGAGAGAACGGGGTGAGGAGAGAGGAGGTGATGAGAGAAGAGGTGATGAGAGAACGGGGTGAGGAGAGAGGAGGGTGATGAAGAGGTGATGAGAGAACGGGTGAGGAGAGAGGTGATGGGAGAACGAGGTGAGGAGAGGGAGGTGATGAGAAACGGGGGTGAGGAGAGAGGAGGTGATGAGAGAAGAGGTGATGAGAGAACGGGTGAGGAGAGGAGGTGATGAGAGAAGAGGGTGAGGAGAGAGGAGGTGATGAGAGAACGGGGTGAGGAGAGAGGAGGTGATGAGAGAAGAGGTGATGAGAGAACGGGGTGAGGAGAGAGGAGATGATGAGAGAAGAGGTGATGAGAGAACGGGGTGAGGAGAGAGGAGGTGATGGGAGAATGAGGTGAGGAGAGAGGAGGTGATGAGAAGAGGGTGTGAGGAGAGAGAGTGATGAGAGAAGAGGTGATGAGAGAACGGGGAGGAGAGAGGAGGTGATGAGAGAAGAGAGGGTGAGGAGAGAAGGAGGTGATGAGAGAACAGGGTGAGGAGAGAGGTGATGAGAGAAGAGGGTGAGGAGAGAGATGATGAGAGAACGAGGAGAGAGTGATGAGAGAACGGTGAGGAGAGAGGGCATGGGATGGAGGAGGGTGGGTGGGGGAGGGAGGGGGCAGCGGAGGTAAAGGATGTGACAGTAAGGGAGAGAGAGAGCAGAAGGTGGAGAGCTTACATAAGCTTCTCATAAACACACACACACACACACACACACACACAAAAACTCGAACCCCTGGTCTACATCTGAGAAATGTCTGGAGAAATCTGCAGGGTGCTCTGAAAAAATAATACTTTACCATCAGAGAGCAGCCTATTACACCTCCCAGAGAGGTGAGGAGGGGTGGAGGAGATGTGGAGGAGATGTGAGAAGAGGAGAGGAGAGGTGCAGTAGATGTGAGAAGAGGAGAGGAGATGTGAGGAGAGGTGGAGGAGATGTGGAGGAGATGTGAGGAGATGTGAGGAGAGGTGGAGGAGAGGTGGAGGAGATGTGAGAAGAGGAGAGGAGAGGTGGAGTAGATGTGAGAAGAGGAGAGGAGATGTGAGGAGAGGTGGAGGAGAGGTGGAGGAGATGTGAGGAGTCGTTTTCCACTGAATAAAACCATGCGTTGAGTTTCTCCTGCTATTCCACATGTACATAAGTCATGTGACCTCGGTGGACACACTGCACCTCCAGCAGGCCTCCCTGACGGCTCCTCGGGTCCCTCACCTCTTTCTGGTGGTACTTGATGGCCAGTTTGAGCTTGGCCAGGTCGTGGCACTGCCTCGGGTCCAGCTCCTCGCTCTGGTCGTTGTCTCTGTGGTTCAGGATGGTCTCCAGCTCCCTGGAGCTCTGGCCTGGTCCAGAAGGTCCTGGCGGCCGTTTGCACTGCTGGGACAGCTCCTCGTGCTCCTGCCGAAACTCGTTCTCCACCTGAGAGGGACGCGGAGGTTCCTCCTGAAGGCCTCCGGTGCAACACAAGAGACTGACCGGTTCTACTTCCCGTCCTCACCTTGCTGAGCTCCTTGAGCTCCCAGCCCAGCCTGAAGGCCGTGAGGATGGGGTCCCCGCTGAACAGCGCGATGAGCGAGGGCGAGGCCAGCGCCTTGTAGATGTTGAGTCGAGACCTCGAGTGCCGAAGACTGTCCACCTGCGGACGGAGACAGTCAGAGCGTGGAGGCCCTGAGCGGGAGCGTTGGATCTCCTCGGTGGAGTCGTCACTCACCTCTGAGCTGGACACGCCTCCACACAGTCGCATCGTATCTGGTGTGGTCGGGAATGGTGACCTAATCACAACCACAACAACAACAACAACAACAGGGTTACACACAAACATCTCAGCTGGGCGTGCCCATGAGTCACTGGAGAGGAAAGTCACCTTCCGCTGGACGAGCAGCTTGATGATCTCGTAGTTGTTGGTGTGAGCAGCGAGCATGATGGGAGTTATGTCGGGGTGAACTCTGAGAACTGACTGTCCATCATCAGCGAGGGGACCTGAAGACACGAAAGTGCTGTTGTCATAAATGTACCGTGTCATGTGACAAACCCGCGCGACCTCATCAGATGATGGGAGGAGAAAACTCAAAGGAACTCTTATTTTGAAAATGTCACAAAAGCGGTGACGGACCAATCAGCCCCCTGGAGACGCCTGCTGGTTCGGAGTCGAGGGAACATCTGGGGGCCGTAAGGACTATTGGGAGACATCTGGATCTGTGTCCATTCATTGAAAGGAGTAGTGCACCTTACGGGAGACAACTTCTAACACACCTACGAACAGGTAGCCTAAAGGACAACGCGTGCAGCCGCATCCTGAGTCTCCGCTGGTTGCCGGGCAACCGGACCATGACGACGAGGCGTGCAGTGAATCCTGGGAGAGTTCGGTAGCAGGAGACGATGATGTGTCGAATATTAAACAACGATAATTATTCCTCCAATGAGCGTTCAGAAGCTAAACGTAACGCGGCTCAGTGTTTACAAGATGCCTTTGAGGTCAGTAGTTTATCTCCAAGTCGTGGTTGACGCCGATGTTTACACAAATAAAAGCTTTACATGTGTGAATGTTTAACACGCATTAAAGTAGAAATAAAAACACACACTTGAGGAGGAACATGTGGCCTCTTTCATCTCACAGAGCCTCTTCTTTCTCCTCGGCTCCCTTCTCTCCTTCCTTAAACCTCTCTCCTTTCTCCTCGGCTCCTTCTCTCCTTCCTTAAAACCTCTCTCCTTCTCCTCGGCTCCTTCTCTCCTTCCTTTACCCCTCTCTCTCCTTCTCCTCGGCTCCTTCTCTCCTTCCCTTACCCCTCTCTCCTTCTCCTCGCTCCTTCTCTCCTTCCTTTACCCCTCTCTCCTTCTCTCGGCTCCTTCTCTCCTTCCTTAAACCTCTCTCCTTCTCCTCGGCTCCTTCTCTCCTTCCTTTTACCTCTCTCTCCTTCTCCTCGGCTCCTTCTCTCCCCTTCCCTTTACCCCCTCTCTCTCTTCTCTCTCCTTCTCCTCAGCTCCTTCTCTCCTTCCTTTCCTTTACCCTCTCTCTCCTTCTCCTCGGCTCCTTCTCTCCTTCCTCTCTCTCCCTCTCTCCCTCTTCTTCTCCTCAGCTCCTTCTCTCCTTCCTCCTTCCTCTCGGCTCCTTCTCCTTCCTTAAAACCTCTCTCTCCTTCTCTCCTTCCTTACTCCTCTCCTTCTCCTTGGCTCCTTCTCTCCTTCCTCCTCTCTTCTCCTCGGCTCCTTCTCTCCTTCCTTTACCCCTCTCTCTCCTTCTCCTTCCTTCTCTCCTTCCTTTACCCCTCTCTCCCTTCTCCTCGGCTCCTTCTCTCCTTCCTTTACCCCTCTCTCTCCTCCTCTCCTCCTTCTCTCCTTCCTTTACACCTCTCTCTCCTTCTCCTCGGCTCCTTCTCTCCTTCCTTTACCCCCCTCTCTCTCCTTCTCCTCGGCTCCTTCTCTCCTTCCTTTATACCTCTCTCTCCTTCTCCTCGGCTCCTTCTCTCCTTCCTTTACACCTCTCTCCCTCTCTCGGCTCCTTCTCTCTTCCTTTACCCCCTCTCTCTCCTTCTCCTCTTCTCTCCTTCCTTTATACCTCTCTCCTTCTCCTCGCTCCTTCTCTCCCTTCCTTTACTCTCTCTCCTTCTCCCGGCTCCTTCTTCCTTCCTTTACCCCTCTCTCCTTCTCCTCGCTCCTTCTCTCCTTCCTTTACACCTCTCTCTCCCTCCTCCTCGGCTCCTTCTCTCCTTCCTAAAACTCTCTCCTCCTCCTCGCTCCTTCTTTTCCTTTGCCTCTCTCTCCTTCTCTCGGCTCCTTCTCTCCTTCCTTATCTCTCTCCTTTCTCCTCGGCTCCTTCTCTCCCCTTCCTTTACCTCTCTCTCCTTCTCCTCGGCTCCTTCTCTCCTTCCTTTACCCCTCTCTCTCCTTCTCCTCCTCGGCTCCTTCTCTCCTTCCTTTACACCTCTCTCTCCTTCTCCTCGGCTCCTTCTCTCCTTCCTTTACCCCTCTCTCTCCTTCTCCTCGGCTCCTTCTCTCCTTCCTTTACCCCTCTCTCTTCTCCTCGGCTCCTTCTCTCCTTCCTTTACCCCCTCTCTCTCCTTCTCCTCGGCTCCTTCTCTCCTTCCTTTATTCTCTCCTCCCTCGGCTCCTTCTCTCCTTCCTTTACCCTCTCTCTCCTTCTCCTCGCTCCTTCTCTCCCTTTATACCTCTCTCTCCTTCTCCTCGCTCCTTCTCTCCTTCCTTTACCCCTCTCTCTCCTTCTCCTCGCTCCTTCTCTCCTTCCTTTACCCCTCTCTCCTTCTCCTCGCTCCTTCTCTCCTTCCTTTTTCCTCTCTCTCCTTCTCCTCGGCTCCTTCTCTCCTTCCTTTTTACCCCTCTCTGTCCTTCTCCTCGGCTCCTTCTCTCCTTCCTTTACCCCTCTCTCTCCTTCTCCTCGGCTCCTTCTCTCCTTCCTTTACCCCTCTCTCTCCTTCTCCTCGGCTCCTTCTCTCCTTCCTTTACACCTCTCTCTCTCCTTCTCCTCGTCCGACCTCCTATCTTACCTGTTTTTTCTCCTTTATTTTGGATTTTTGGCGTGTGAGATCCACAGGATTAAACATAAGGAGAGAAAGCGTTTCCTAAGATTCCCATCGCTCTCCTCCTTTCCTTCTTCCTCTCCCTCTCCCTCCGCCTCCCTCCCTCCTTTCAATCAGCTTCACTCTCTTCTTTTACTCCCTCCATCCTTCATGCAACTCTCCCTCCCTTCTGACTCTAGTAGCCTACGCTACTCCTTCCTTCCTCGCTTCCTTCCTTCCTTCCTTCCTCAGCCCTCCCGTTCTAGAGTGCTCCGGTGAGATGAAGAGGGAGGTGTTGGAGGAGGACTGTGACGTGAGAGGGAGGGTGAAGGAGAGAGGGAGTCAGACGCACACACACACACACACACTATAAAAACACAAATTGTGAACGCAGTGGATTCGTGTCACGTGACCACAAATCAGAGAAGCTTTGACTTCAGGAATGGAGACACATCACGTTGTTATTAGACACTTTTAGCCGAGTTGTGTTTGGAAATCAGTCGACTCACGTCATCTTTAAACATCTTTACATTTAAATGTCCACATCTAACAAGTCCTAAATGCTAATGATGTCATTCAGCTGATGTGGAACAAGATGAAAATGACAGCCTCACTAATTAACATGAACAACTGTTGGCGTATCTGAGTGGAGACAATGTCCACTTATTAATTAGATATGAAGGACTGCGTGTCGTGTTCCGACGTTTTAAATGAGCAGATATTCTTCCCAATGATTCTCCACGTAACGTTGTAGCTGCAACGTAAATAACAACGATGAACAAAATATGCAGCAGAGAGAAATAGTCGCCGAAAGGAGAAAAGTAAAAAACAAACAGTTTGTTCCCGTCCTCGTCCAAAAAAAAGAACTTCCCACAAAAGAACTTCAGCCAAGGGCTGGTTGTCACGGCGACGCGCAACCTCGCAGCATCAGACGGTCCAGGAATGAAACGCAGGAGAAGATCCCCCCACCTCTTCTCTCCCCGTCTCCCTCTCTCCCCCCTACCTGTTTCTCGCCGCTGGGCCTGCGGTGCGACAGCAGCAGCTCCACGGCGCCCACCACCTCCTTGCGGATGGCGTAGAGCAGGGCGTCGCCCGTGTGGATGCCGTGGTCCAGCAGCAGCTCCATGATCTCCAGGTTCTCGTTCTCGATGGCGATGAGCAGCGCGCTGCGGCCCAGCGGGTCCAGGCAGTTCACGTCCATGTTGTAGTAGACCTCGGCCTCGCGGAGGGCGTGTTTGACCCCCGCATAGTCACCTGGGTGGGGGGCGGGGCAGTAAGACATCTGCGTTAACATCCCCTCGGCGGCCCGTGGAAGGGTGCGGCGGTGGGCGCCGCTTGTACCTTTCTCCACAGCGGTGAGGTACGCCCGCTCCTCCGCTGACAGCTCCACCTCCGCCCGCACGATCTGCAGCGGGATGCGGTCGCGGTACGGCGAGTACGTCGCCTACGGAAACCCACGAGGAATAAACAGAGCAAAGAGGAGAGAGAGTCAGCAGCGTGGCGTCCCGGAGCCACGGGGCCGGAAACTAAATGTTTGAACACAAACTGTTTGTTGTGGTTGTGACATTAAACCCTCGTCACATTGAGGATGTTCCCGCTGGGACGGAACTTTTACTTTGTAGGTGTGTGTTTTCCCATCGACTCACCTTCTTGTAGTACAACTGCGTCATGGGATTCATCGGGCCGGTCTGCAACAAAGACGGGAAGAAGTGAGTCGCTGAGCACCGTTGAGGACTTACAATGGAGGTCAAATGTAAAACCGACCCCACGGCAGCGCTGTTACACGCTTCCGGACAACTTCACAAAGGCCTTAAACACGCCGGAGGCAGTGATGGATCAGCGCCTCCACGTGCTTTTAACACGGCAAGCAGCACGCAGAGCATCATCAGCCTCACCCCGCCGTCTTTATTCACTCATGGAATCCACGGGAAGCGGAGGACCTCCACAAGCTGCTCCTGTTGCTTTCTTTGTTCTCGGTTTGCGTCACGAATTCGCCGCACATTTGTGTTTCATAACACGCGTGTCGCTGAGAGAGCGAGCGAACTACTGCCGCTGCTGGTTTGAATGCTTAAGGAACACTCGGGGAAGTTCCCCCGACAGACCCCCTCTCGCTGCCGCTGATCAACCTTCACTCGTTGGGGCAAATAAACTCACTGCTGATGATGTTGCTGATGAGAGCGCTGAGTCACCGGCTCGCACTCCACCGCCGCTGGTATTTAAAAAAGCAACGCAGTCAGCAACTCCCAACCACCAGCACCGAAAGGCCACGAACGCACTCGCGGCGAGTCCCCCCCGGGCCGGCTGGGGGAAGAAGAAGAAGAAGAAGAAGAAGAAGGTGGCAGGCAGAGAAAAGGAGCTGCTGATCACATCCCAGCAGGCAGCAGATCCCCCAAAAGCCGCGTGAACGCTTGAGACGCTTCCGTTTGCTGCCGAGGAGGATTCATCTGCAGAAGAAGAGGAGGCGCGACCTCAGCATCCTGTACGCGTCCGACCTTCTCGTAATCAGCCGCAGTTTGCCGTTTCAATTTAGCCCCGTTCGCTCGCGGTGAATGAATTGACATCCAGGGTGACCTTCAGGGGCGAGGAGCAGCGGGGGGGGGACGGACAGACGGGAAATTCCTTTAATTGATTAAACTATTTCACCCAATAAAGCGGAGTTTATTTATTTATTGGATGGTTTTATCAGATCATGGTGCTGTTTGATTGCACATCGTGTGGTTAAATGTGCTCTAGACTGACGCCAAAATGACTCCACATGTCCTGGAAGATTTGTGAATGGATTTAAAACAAAAAGAGAACTAGAGTAGAAAGAATAATCTTCACTGACAAACAAGTTACTTTACTGTCATTTACCGTTGGACGCTTTTAACTAGACGACGCCGGCAAACGTGGAAAATAAAGGGGATGAATCTGATGAATCGCGTCGCTCCTTCGCCATCGCAACGAACGCGCCGACTCAGCTCATTTATGTCGGCTTCGTGAAAGGGAAACACTTCCGGCCGGTTGGGATCCGCTCACGCCGCCGCCATGGGGAGGACGCGGGTGGATGAATCCTTTAACGCCGGCGCTGCGTCACAGAATAAGCCGCCTCGTTGGGACTCGCTCACCGCAGACAAACAATGGTGGCAGCGAGCGCCACCATTGTTTGTTGCATGAAGCAACATGATGAAAGCGACACAAGGGGACCAAAAAGAGACAACCGAGACTGTGCCTTTAAACCTGCGGCTCTAATGCTGATGACCTCACATGAAGCCTATTGTTGCTCTGAGTACTGAGTGTGACACAACAACAACAACAACAACAACGGTAACGCAGCAGGTCGTCATCCGTCCACACGCGACACATTCTGATCTCACACAAACCTCCTCAGTCACTTATTGACTAATAATGTTCCCTGCATGAAGCATCACAGCTCAGATTCTCTGAATCCGTTTATGAACACATGGAACATGAACACATGAACATATGAAACATAAACACGTGAAACATAAACACATGAACATATGAAACATGAACATATGACCACATGAACATGTTACATTTAAGCATTAAAGCTCAGTTGCATCTCAGTCAATGGGAGAAAGTTCTCTCTCTATCTGCCTCCCCTCTCCTCCATCACGCTCTCTGCCCTCCAGCTGTCTCGCTCCATCACTCCTGCCCTCCATCAGCCTCCACCCCCCCCCAAATCTTCTCCTGTTGCAGTTCTTAAATCTTTCGCTCCACCTCCTTTCATCTGGGTTTCTCTTTACCTCCATCCAGATGCACAACATCTGCAGCTATTTGGACAAAAGCAGCAATAAGAAAAGTCTCCAACTCTGAACACTTCTGATTCTTAGGCATCCCCTACCATCATCTTCATCCCCTATCATCTTCATCACCTTCCTTCATCCATCTTCATCCCTTCTTCATCTTCATCACCTTCCATTATCATATCTTCATCTTCATCACCTTCCACCATCCCTACCATCCATCACCTTCCATTATCATCATCCCCTACCATCATCTTCATCACCTTCCATTATCATCATCATCTTCCTTCCATCTTCCATCTTTCATCCCTTCCCATCATCTTCATCACTACTGTCCATCATCTTCATCACCTTCCATCATCTTCATACCATCATCTTTCATCCCATCATCTTCCACCATCATCATCATCCCTTCATCTTCATCACCTTCCATTATCATCATCCCCTACCATCATCTTCATCACCTTCCATTATCATCATCCCCTACCATCATCTTCATCACCTTCCATTATCTTCCATTACCATCATCTTCATCATCACATCTTCCATCATCTTCATCCCCTACCATCACCTTCCATCATATCACCTTCCATCATCCCCTACCATCATCTTCATCACCTTCCATTATCTTCATCCCCTACCATCATCTTCATCACCTTCCATTATCATCATCCCCTACCATTATCTTCATCCCCTACCATCATCTTCATCACCTTCCATTATCTTCATCACCTTCCATCATCTTCATCACCTACCATCATCTTCATCACCTTCCATCATCTTCATCACCTTCCATCATCTTCATCTGCTGAGTGGAACCATGTTGGCCGGTGATGAGAACCCTTGTTGTGTAACGGCTCTAGAGAGGGCCGCTGGCTGAACTGAAAATATCTCAACTCCCGGAGCTACAACCCATCCTGAGGAGCACTAATCCCTCCTCTTCCTCTGTTCCTCTTCATCCTTCCCTTCAGGTTTATTCATTTTTTCTTTGATTCTCCTTCCTTCCCATAATCCTCTCTGGCATGCTCTCCAGCAGACGTTCTATTCCACCTCTCTGTCTTCTCGTTTATCTCCACCGTCGTCCCCTCCGTCCGTCCACCCTTCATCGCCTCCATAAACCCTCCGCTGCTCCACCTTCTCTCCTTCATCCCTCACTCAGTAGCGGTGGAGGTTTCTCGCGTTCCGCTCCTCCCTTTCAGCCTCGTCGGTCTGGTTGAACCT
>BMAF01002117.1:0-27858 GCA_014132575.2 Gasterosteus nipponicus | reverse complement strand
GCTGTCTGAGCACACTGAGGGCTGAATGATAATGAGGCGTGTGGTTTGCTTTAATAACCGTATTGATCCCACATTGATTCCAGGATATTATACTAAAGGGTGAAGCGCTTCGGGACAAAGAGGAGAGCAGTTCACACCTTTAAACTTTTAACTGTGTGTTTTCCCACCTTTATTGAAAGCCAACCGGTAAGTTGTTCTGGGTAAACAGGGGTCATCTGTGTGGCCGATCAATAGGTGGAAGGTTTAGATTTAGAAGGTTTAGATTTCTGAGAAAAACCTGGCCGCTACCCTTAGACGAGGAAAGAGACAGAGAAAACTGACGAAAACTGAAAAAGACGTTATTATAATCCTGCCAACATCGTCTCACAAATGTAACTAAAAACCCTTTCATCACTTACATTAAAGATTACTTTTCTGAAAATGCTGCTTTCAACT
Source organism: Gasterosteus nipponicus (assembly GCA_014132575.2). Classification (NCBI taxonomy): domain Eukaryota; kingdom Metazoa; phylum Chordata; class Actinopteri; order Perciformes; family Gasterosteidae; genus Gasterosteus; species Gasterosteus nipponicus. The sequence continues at coordinate 27,423 of BMAF01002117.1, read as the reverse complement.
ATGCAAATGAAGCCCAATCTTGTTTGATTTGATTGATATTAAAGTAAAACCATTAACTCATAGATATCAATATGAAGCTTCACCACTTCATTACTGCCATTAAGATGAAGCCGCACGAGTCGAGCGCATCGCCACGGCAACGTCGCCCCAGCCAGCACCCATGAGTGTACGACTCTCTTTGCACTCCACACGCAATCATCGCCGCCAGACGGCTTCGTGTTTACGCTCAGATGTGCTTCACACACATAACCGCTAAGGTGTTACACCTCACGCACACAGACACACACACACACACACACAAACACACACACCTCTGTCTACTTACTGTCTAACAGGCCTCGCATGTGTCATTCAGAGAGAAATGCACCTGCAACAGGTATCAATCAGGAAGAGATGCTAATGCTCACACAGCAGCATAAAGGGAGAAAGAGATACAAAATGATAAAAGAGATACAAAGAGATACAAAATGATAAAAGAGATACAAAATGATAAAAGAGATACAAAATGATAAAGAGATACAAAGAGATGCAAAATGATAAAAGAGATACAAAATGACAAAAGAGATACAAAGAGATACAAAATGATAAAGAGATACAAAGAGATACAAAATGATAAAAGAGATACAAAGAGATGCAAAATGACAAAAGAGATACAAAATGACAAAAGAGATACAAAATGCTAAAAGAGATACAAAGAGATACAAAATGATAAAAGAGATACAAAGAGATGCAAAATGATAAAAGAGATACAAAGAGATACAAAATGATAAAAGAGATACAAAGAGATACAAAATGATAAAAGAGATACAAAGAGATACAAAATGATAAAAGAGATACAAAGAGATACAAAATGATAAAAGAGATACAAAGAGATACAAAATGATAAAAGAGATACAAAGAGATGCAAAATGATAAAAGAGATACAAAGAGATACAAAATGCCAAGAAGATGAAAATGAGAGGGTGAGAGGATGCACAAGGTGGGGGGGGGGGAGAAGGAAAGGACGTGAGGACAGTGGTGGAAAGGAGGTAAGGAGAGGAGAGAGGAGATGATGAGTGGATTTAGGACTTGATGGGGAGGCAAGGAGAGGACAGAGGGAAACAAACGAGGGAAGGAAGTGAGAGGAGACTCATTCATAACTCCGCTCAGACGTTAATGCATCCCATGATCTACGATGTAAACACACAACCAGCTGCAGCCGACAAAGAGACACTTCATTTAACGGCCTCCATTGTTCTCATATTCACGCTGACTCATCATCAGAGTCCGGAGCCGCAGTGTGACGAGCTCGTCTGTGATTGGTTGATGAAGTTGTTTTCAAAAGACAGAGGAGGCGAGGAGACAAGGAGTCAAGAAGGAATCAAGAAAAGGTGACAGGTGAGAGGAAACAAATATAGGAGGGAGGAGGAAGACAAAAAGGAGGAAGTAAAGGACGAGGGAGAGGATGAACCGTGAAGACGAGGAGGAGGAGGACGAGGGAGAGGATGAACCGTGGAGACGAGGAGGAGGAGGACGAGGGAGAGGATGAACCGTGGAGACGAGGAGGAGGAGGACGAGGGAGAGGATGAACCGTGGAGACGAGGAGGAGGAGGACGAGGGAGAGGATGAACCGTGGACACTAGGAGGAGGAGGACGAGGGGAGAGGATGAACCGTGGAGACTAGGAGGAGGACAGGGACGTGAGACGAGGAGGAGGAGGACAGGGAGAGGATGAACCGTGGAGACGAGGAGGAGGAGGACGAGGGAGAGGATGAACCGTGGAGACGAGGAGGAGGAGGACGAGGGAGAGGATGAACCGTGGAGACGAGGAGGAGGAGGACGAGGGAGAGGATGAACCGTGGAGACGAGGGAGAGGTTGAGAGGAAACACAAAGGAATGATCAGTTAACTGCTTCTTGGGAGACAAAGCGTCAGGACTTTGTCAATTGTCGTTTCATCAAAAATTCAATAAGCCGCCGCTGTGACTGTCACACAATAAGAGGGTGAGGAGGGAGGACGGGTGGGGGGTCAAAGATGAAGGAGGTAAACGGAGGGGGAGAGAGAGGGAGGAGGAGGGAGGAAGGTCTCTCAAAAATCACAAAAGCCATCTGATTTGATATTTTTTAAGTGGATCAAGTCTCAGCCGGTCCACCTTCAGCTCTGCGTCTCAAAGTCAAGGACGCTTCCTTGGTAGGATGCTTCCTACAGAGCCTCCTATCCTAAGGGTCTTTTCACACCATTCAGTGCGTCACAATTTGTTTACAACACCAACATCAACAACATGACGTTTACATTCATGCACGTACAAAACGTAGGATTCCATTTCTCAAATCCACAAAGCCACGAGATTCCACCAACCGAGGTGAGGAGGACCGAGAGACAGAATCCCAGCGGGGGGGACTCTGTCCCCCAGAGACGCTTTGTCCTCGTGGTGGTGAGGAGATTCATGGTCCCCCCCGCCGGGCCTGTCCCCTCTGCCTCTGTGTCCTCAGGTTATTCGAGACCCTCCAGTCTCTCTTCTGGTCCATATTCGGGCTGCTCAACCTCTACGTCACCAACGTGAAGGCCCGGCACGAGTTCACCGAGTTCGTGGGGGCGACCATGTTCGGCACGTACAACGTGATCTCGCTGGTGGTTCTGCTCAACATGCTGATCGCCATGATGAACAACTCGTACCAGCTGATCGCCGTGAGTCTCTCACGCACACACACACACACACACGCTTGATTCTTGTTGTCCCGGGTCTGAACCTGAGCTACATTAAGTGTGAGTGACGTGTTCAAGGACCGTCTGAAAGATGAAGATGAAAATGAGATAAACGTTGGCTTTTTCCAGATGTTTAAATGAAAACGTTCTGTTCAAGCCTGCCGTTGGTCCTCAGGGGCTTTAAAGCATCACGTCTCCTTTAATTTGTGTCACGTAAACCCATCACAGCTGTTTGCGTCCCCCGCCTGCAGGACCATGCCGACATCGAGTGGAAGTTCGCCCGCACCAAGCTGTGGATGAGCTACTTCGACGAGGGCGGCACGCTGCCGCCTCCGTTCAACATCATCCCGAGCCCCAAGTCCATCCTCTACCTGCTGGTGTGGCTGCACAACAAGCTGTGCAGGGGGGGCACGGCGCCCGGCGAGGAATCGCACAAGTGCGAAAACCTGCGGGAGTTCACGGTCAGTGAAGGCATCGTCGTTATTTAGCATTTAAAACATTCGTGGGGTCAAAGACGATTAAATCCTGAAGTTTCCTTTCTGTTCTGCTTTTAATGGAAATGATTAAAGTTCAATAACTTAAGTACTCTTCTTATTCACAACTCTGAAGTACAGTAGAACATTGTAGTTTATAAAACATGATCCATTTTTACAGGTTTAAAAGATACTAAATTATAGTACAACTGGTATTTTAATACAACAAAGTTACATAATATTATACTGACAGTAACAATACTCACACACATTTTGTTGCTTTTACTGTAATTGAATGCAGGACGTCTAACACTGTGTTTTTTTTTCCATACTTGTACTTTTACTTTTTCCACGACTAAAATAAGCACAAATAAAGAGCACAGCGTGATATCAGCTGTGCTGAGCACAGAAGGAACATCGGCAGATAAACACGTCCTAATAAACACATTTAACGGTCCAGTCATCTGGAGAGACGCACTGTGAGCAGGAAGCAGTAACACGCACACACACACACACACACACACGGTGCAGCTGGCATGTTCACCTCAGCTGAAATCAGCGGAGTTACATAAGCCGACCGGCCCACATAAGTTCACAGAGCCACACAGCGCTGCAGAGATGTGATCAAGGGAGGGAGACCGTGTGCGTGTGTGTGTGTGTGTGCGTGTGTGTGTGTGCGTGTGTGTGCGTGTGTGTGTGTGATCTGACGGCACGCTGCATGAGATGCAGAAGGAGGTAACAGGCGAGGAGGAAGAGGACAAATGAAAAAGTGCGATATCTCAGATCGGGGCCCTCATGGCGCCGGCTAACGCTGCTAGCGGCGCTAACCTGAGGGGGTGGGGTGGGGGGACGCCGTCCGCGGCAGTAAAAAACAAAAACATGGGATGAATTTAAATGTGTTGAACAACACTAAACGTGTCGTTTCCCGTTTTCTTCTTCTGTGGTGCCGGTCGCCGTCGGCCTGAAGGAGAGAAGAAACGTGGCGAATGTGAGCAGCTCGTTTGACACCATCTCCTCTCTCTGTTTGCAGGAACGCCACGCCGACAGTCTGATCCAGAACCAGCATTACCAGGTCAGCGCCACCGCGTGACCTTCTCGTCTGACTGCTGACACGCGAGCCCGTGTGCTAATACGTAGAACTCAACGTGTAGATACGCGCCGCCAAGACCTGAAGGGAGACATCAGTCACTCTGATGTCTCTGTTCTCTGTTGAGGATTTGCTAGACGCTTCGACGCCTCGGCGCTGGCAGCCGGCGGAACGCCGCGAGGCCAGAACTTTGTGTCCGGCGCCGCTGATTCTCGCTCTGATTGGCGTCCATCTTTTCTTTTTTTTTGGATTTGGATGTTGTCGGAATCTGCCCTTCACTCTCGAGTGTGTGGTGTGTGTTTTTTTTTTGGCCAAAGCGAAGAGCGACAGCATGCCAGACCGTCCCTCTGGCAGGTGTTGACTGTGGGAGGATGCAGTGTGTGTGTGTGTGTGTGTGTGTGTGTGTGTGTGTGTGTGTGTGCGTTTGTGCGCGTCTGATTTACTGCCGACTGATCACGAAATGCTCGGTCTTTAAAACGCGGGTCACTCGCCTCATTGGCTGACTACTTAATGAAATGAAAAATATGACATTTGAATTCATCAGTTGGGTTGAAAGAATCCGCCAATGCGTGTCAGATATTTATTATTCAGATTGGTTAAGATCCACTTCATCCTCTTTATCCTGACAAAATAGTTAAAAACGTCCTGAACATGGTCCAGTAACTAACAGCTCTGCGAGGTAACCTGTCCGTAACCGTGGCGACTGTCTCCCAACAGGAAGTGATCCGGAGCCTGGTGAAGCGGTACGTGGCGGCCATGATACGCAGCGCCAAGACGGACGAGGGGCTGACGGAGGAGAACTTCAAGGTGGGTTCGTCGGAGGATGAGACGGGCTCTTTAAGAGCGGCGCGCCGGCCTCAGGCCGCAGATTCAAACCTTCTGAGCCCAAAAAATGACTCGCCGGCGTTTTCGGGCCCCCGGGGGGAGTCTGATCCCGTGAAGTTGAGAAGTTTCCTTTGGGGCCTTTTTTTCCGACCCAAAAAACAACACCAGGTGCACTTCGAGCTGAATCACTTCCCCGAGTGTGTGTGTGTGTGTGTGTGTGTGTGTGTGTGATAAAATGTGGTGCAGGCTGAAGCACATCACAGGCTTTTTGTCCTCTGAGGAATGGGCGCCGTGTGGGTCCCATGCGGCGAGTTGGAAAGGATTACGCTGTGATTGCATCTCAGAGATGAAGGAGCAGAAGTGCAGCAGAGCTGTCGGCTCCTCGGAAGGAGACGCAGTTTTTAGTGGAGGTAAACAGAGTGGAGAGTTTTTTGTAGTCCACGTCAGCCTTTATGTAGATGCTGAAGCTACAGGCGGAGTTTATTATATCTTATTATTATTTAGTATTCAAGTGATTAAGTTAAGAGAGAGTTCACTGGCGCCTCCTTCCTCCCTTGACTCCCCAACTCTCCCTTTTGCTAGTCTCTTGACCTCCGTCTCTCCTCTCCTCACCAACCAGGCCGTGGCCTCCTCTTCACCTTCCCTCTCACTCAATCATCATCTCCTCTCGTCCACTTCCCCTCCTCACCCCCTTCTGCTCATATTTATTCCATTTCAAGGACTTTGCAGCCTTGCTGGTAAAATGTACTCTTTTTGTCCTTGATGTTTTGAACCGGAAAGTAATCTCAAATTCTGAAGAGTGAAATCAATGCTGAGTTTTGTTAAAGCTGCATTCTGTGTGGTGACCAGCAGGGGGCGATTCCTCCGCTCCCATAGACGTCTATGAGGAAATGACTCTTGATTTATTCCCTCAGTAAACGTTGTAAACATGAGCTTATGGTCTCGGTCTCTAGTTTCAAGTCTTCTTCAACACAACATGATGTTCATTTAGTGACTTATGGTCCATTTAGAGTCAAACAGAAAAACAGGGGATGCTTTAGGGCGGGGCTACACGCTGATTGACAGGTCTATACTAGAGACATATATACGAGGAAGTCTACTTCGACATTTTAAAGTGACAAAAATTGTTTAAAAACATTAAGTTTATGAGTACGTGTTTCCCTCCAGGAGCTGAAGCAGGACATCTCCAGTTTCCGCTACGAGGTCCTGGATCTCCTCGGCAACCGGCGTCCTCCCCGGCGACACTACTCCTCCTCCAGCGAGGCGGCGAGAGACGACGGCGGCGTGGCCTCGGAGGACGACAGCGACTCGGGCGACGGCGCCGGGGGCTCGAGGTCAAAGGGCGTGACCTTCATGAACCCGCTGCAGGACGAGGACAGGCCGTCGCCGACGCTCGGCGTCTCCGCCCTGGTGCGCTCCGTGTCCGGGATGCCCCAGCAGGAAGGGGGCGAGGAGGGCGAGGAGGAGGAACTGGAGGAGGGCGTCAGGTGGGGGGAAGAGGAGGAGGAAGAGGAGGCGAAACCAAAGAGCAACGGGCTGAGGACGGCCGTCGTCCCTCCGTCATCCACCCATGTCCTCCCGTCCCCGTCCTCTTCCTTCTCCACCTCCTTCTCCTCGTCTTTCGCCCGCACCAGGAGCCGACTCCAGCGCCTCTCCAGTCCGGGGTCGAAGACGGACTCTTTCAAGCGTCTGTCCTACCTGTTTTCGCGCTCCAAGCGCCGGGCCCCGCCCATGCCGCTTCCCCTCCGGTCCCCGCCCTCCTACACCATCTCCGACGGCCTGCTCCGCCCCTTGGGGGGCCACGGCCACGGCGTGACCCTGAGCGAGACCCGCCTGAACGAGGTGGGCCGCTCGGTGGACGTCGGTCGGCCCTCGTTCTCGCCGCGGAGAGCGAACGGGCGGGACTCCCTGCTGACGTTGCCCCTCCCACCCCCGTGCCCCTGCCAATCCCTGCACTGTGCTTCCAACATGTCCGAGTCCAGCTCGCGCCTCCTGGACTCCAGCGAGGACGTTTTCCAGGGTGGGGGCGTTGGCGGGGCGGGCGTGGACGGAAGAGGCGGGGTGACGATCGGCGGGTGGGTGGGACCCTGCGACGACGTCATCGAGGACTCAGTGACCACGCAGCTATAGGAGGGACGGACGGACAGCAGATTTTCTTTGTTTTGTTTGCAAAAAACAATATGGCTGACACATTCAGGGGAAAAGAGACGAGGAGAGAGAGACATTCTGCTAACGGAGCAGATTCCAGAGATGATCCTGCAATGGCAGATGTTCATAAAAATAGTTTGACATCATAACTGGGTCGGAATATGACGGGTGACACGTTATTGTTTAATCTCGCTAGATAGCTAAGGGAGCTACCAAGCTAACTTGCTACTGAGTGGGCTAACTAGTTAGATAGCAAAGGGAGCTAATAAGCTAACTTGCTACTGAGTGGGCTAACTAGCTAGATAGCTAAGGCAGCTACCAAGCTAACTTGCTACTGAGTGGGCTAACTAGTTAGATAGCAAAGGGAGCTAATAAGCTAACTTGCTACTGAGTGGGCTAACTAGTTAGATAGCAAAGGGAGCCAATAAGCTAACTTGCTACTGAGTGGGCTAACTAGCTAGATAGCAAAGGGAGCCAATAAGCTAACTTGCTACTGAGTGGGCTAACTAGCTAGATAGCTAAGGCAGCTACCAAGCTAACTTGCTACTGAGTGGGCTAACTAGTTAGATAGCAAAAGGAGCTATTAAGCTAACTTGCTGCTGAGTGGGCTAACTAGTTAGATAGCAAAGGGAGCTACCAAGCTAACCTGCTACTGAGTAGGCTAACTAGTTAGATAGCAAAGGGAGCTACCAAGCTAACCTGCTACTGAGTAGGCTAACTAGTTAGATAGCAAAGGGAGCTACTAAGCTAACTTGCTGCTGAGTGGGCTAACTAGTTAGATAGCAAAGGGAGCTACCAAGCTAACCTGCTACCTGTGTGGGCTAACTAGCTACATAGCAAAGGGAGTAACTAAATTAATAAGCCGTTAACATACAACATTTTTTTTGCAGCGGCAAATCCACCGTTGGTGATGACGACGGCTGCAACGATATTTTAGAAATGGTTTAACTGTCGGGAGGCCGTGTGTGAGTAACAATCAGAGCTGGCAGATGAAAGTTAATCATTTTAGTGCAGGACTTGCCCGAACATCCCCTACCGTCCCACTGAATACATCCTTCACATCACTTTACTGTTTCCCAATTCTTTCCCATCGCCCACGTATAGAAAATGGCCTTTTCTCATCACGCAAAGATTCATTGTTTCATTTAAATTGACAGCGGTCGTGAATTTTGCCTTCTTCATCACAAACTGTCTTTATCGACGTCTGCCCCTTTTCCACGACACAAGAGGACGATGGAGGTTTAAAGGGACAGTACGCGTTTTCTGTTCTTCTGTGTTTTTTTGGGAAGGATCTCAGGCGCATTATTATCACCCCGGAATCACAAGTAGCCAAAGCAACTATATATCATTTATTATAAATATTCCAACACAGGATTTTTTCTTCTTCTTCTTCTCACCTTTTAACCACGTGGAATAAACACGGAATTAAATCCTCTGGAATTTGAATGGAAAACCAAGACCCTGAAGTTTTCTCAGCCAAATGAAGCACATCCAAAGTGACCGGGGGCCAAATGGAATAAGCTCATCTTTAACTTTGGCTTTTGACGGATTTCATCCAAGTCGCCGGGTTGGAAAGGGAACGTGGAACCATCGCTCTGCAGGCGATAGCCTGAACCCTCTCTCTCTCTCTCAGCAACAACAAGGGCCAAGGAACTTTATTTTATCCTCATTATACTAGTAATAATAATAACAAGGGACTTCTAATAGAAACAAGGACTATTTTGGTTTCTTAAGACTGTCTTTGCTTACATTTGAGTTGCCTACGGAATCCCGGCTTCTCGTTCAGCTCTTCCTAATAACTACGTCAACCTGGTGAATAGAAGTGTAGGGCGCTGTGGATTGGGAGGGGGGCAGGCTGACGGGTGTGTGAATGGCTGGAGGTCAGCGGGGGGCAGAGACTAAAGGCGAGTTTGCTTTTCTATCTGGGAAATCTATTTTAAAGGGAAATTTCACCAGGATTTCATCATGAATCTCATTTTATTTTCTTCTTCTTCATTTTCTTGAAGTCGCTCGGTGCGGCGTCTTCAAAAGAAAAGGACAACGGTTGGCATGAGCCCAGGCTGTCGAGTAATACTCAATATACGACCGTCAGAGGCCAACTAGAGACATTATGCATGTTTGATCAAAACTACATTTAAAAATAAAACATGCCTACCTGCAACACACACACACACACACACATGAGAATTCTCCGCTGCTGGTGTGATGAGTCGCTCCCGGCTGAATGAAGGATGAAATCAGCCATCTTTCCTTCAGTGTCGTCTTGATTGTTTGATCTTTACCTCTCAGCTGACTCACAAAAGACACACACACACACACACACAAAGACGCACACACACACACACACACACTCTGCGGCCGACGCCATGACCTCATCTGCTGTCTTGGCGGCGGTGGCAGAGAGCCTCAACCCTCATCACCACATCCCTGAAATGTCACGCCGTAACCGTGGCAACAGTCCCGCCAAACATCCTGCGATCCTGATGTCACGTTCAGGGCCGCAGTTGGACACGAGTTGTCACAAAGACAAAAAGTGTTTTTTCCACATCCGAGCTAAGAGGGTTAGTGGTGTTTTCCAAACACATAAAATGATCTTTATTTGCCTTTTAGCCAGAAATGTTTTACCTCACCGACTGAAAGCTGGAGACGAGGTGTTTGGGATTTGTTTTTTAATTTCTTCATCTTCATGTCGTGGTTCCCAACTTCTAACTGATAAAAGAGCTTCTCTGATGTTCCCTGATGTTAAAACCTCGTAACGAGACTCACGTCGACAGAGCGTCACAGACTGCAGGTACACCAGAGAGCCGGGAGTAATCTGGATTCTCTTAGTTACCACGGCAACCGGCCTGCACGTCACCCCCTGTGTGACCAGGGCCGAGGCAATAATCAATCACTCTGATCAAATAATCAGCAATTATTGATTCAGCCATAATACATAATTCAACGCTGTTGAAAGGGTTATCCGCTAGATGTGTGTGTGTGTGTCTGTGTCCATGTGTCCATGTGTGTGTGTGTGTGTGTGTGTGTGAGCACACAGTCTAAAGAGGAACTATGCAATAAAGAAATAAATTGAGCATCGTTGAAGACGATGTCTTCTGAAGGGACAGATGGGACCACACAGACACACACACACGAGGGGTGGGAGGGTTGTTGCATCACATGACGTAGAACCCTTTAGAACAGACCTGCAGGCACACTCAACGTAAATTCATTTTTATTTTAAAATCTTGAGATACAAATATTTTTGGGATAAATAACAATATTCATCATTAAAAAGATTGCTTCATGCTTTACTTTGGTTACTTTACTGTTAACAAAACAATGTTTACAAATTTAATTATAATTGTAAATATTTTTAAGTCTTCAGTTTGTCATTTTGTTTGTTGCCATCTTGTTTTTTTTGCCAGCAGAAGTGAAAAAGAGAAGTTCATCTGTGAGTGAATTCACAATCTAGTCTCTAATCTCTAAAACACGCTATAGACACCTGTCAATCACAGTAAGCCCCGCCCTAATCCGTCCCCTGCTTTATGGTCTATTAGACACCTGGCAATCATTTGTAGCCCCGCCCTAAAGCGCCCCCTGTTTTATTGTCTGTTTGACTCTAAATGGACCATAATTCACTAAATGAACATCATGTTGTGTTGAAGATGACTTGAAACTAGAGACCGAGACCATAAACTCATGTTTACAATGTTTACTGAGGGAATAAACCAGAGAGAAGTAGAGTCATTTCAGAGACGAGCAGAGGAGTCGCCCCTGCTGGTCACTACAGAGAAGTCATTTCCTCATAGACGTCTATGGGAGCAGAGGAGTCGCCCCTGCTGGTCACTACAGAGAAGTAGAGTCATTTCCTCATAGACGTCTATGGGAGCAGAGGAGTCGCCCCCTGCTGGTCACTACAGAGAAGTAGAGTCATTTCCTCATAGACGTCTATGGGAGCAGAGGAGTCGCCCCCTGCTGGTCACTACAGAGAAGTAGAGTCATTTCCTCATAGACGTCTATGGGAGCAGAGGAGTCGCCCTGCTGGTCACTACAGAGAAGTAGAGTCATTTCCTCATAGACGTCTATGGGAGCAGAGGAGTCGCCCCCTGCTGGTCACTACAGAGAAGTAGAGTCATTTCCTCATAGACGTCTATGGGAGCAGAGGAGTCGCCCCCTGCTGGTCACTACAGAGAAGTAGAGTCATTTCCTCATAGACGTCTATGGGAGCAGAGGAGTCGCCCCTGCTGGTCACTACAGAGAAGTAGAGTCATTTCCTCATAGACGTCTATGGGAGCAGAGGAGTCGCCCTGGTCACTACAGAGAAGTAGAGTCATTTCCTCATAGACGTACAGCAGAGAGTCGCCCCTGCTGGTCACTACAGAGAAGTAGAGTCATTTCCTCATAGACGTCTATGGGAGCAGAGGAGTCGCCCCCTGCTGGTCACTACAGAGAAGTAGAGTCATTTCCTCATAGACGTCTATGGGAGCAGAGGAGTCGCCCCCTGCTGGTCACTACAGAGAAGTAGAGTCATTTCCTCATAGACGTCTATGGGAGCAGAGGAGTCGCCCCCTGCTGGTCACTACAGAGAAGTAGAGTCATGTCCTCATAGACGTCTATGGGAGCAGAGGAGTCGCCCCCTGCTGGTCACTACAGAGAAGTAGAGTCATTTCCTCATAGACGTCTATGGGAGCAGAGGAGTCGCCCCCTGCTGGTCACTACAGAGAATGCAGCTTTAAGACGCTTCGTGGTGGATCCACTTGTGGTCGACACTGAATACTTTAACTCGGCGGCGAGCTTGAGATCGAACCCAGAAGTTAAAGCATCGCCGTGGAAACGCACACAAAGTATTCAAAAAGCTACAACAGCTGGTGGAGATCAATAATCAAATCCCAGCATGCATTGTGCTTTTCCGATCTGACTCACTGTTCCTTTGAGAAAAAGACCAACACAGTTTGGCGAGGCTCCTCATCACCCAGTGACACACACACACACACACACACACACACACACACACACACACACACACACACACACACACATAAATGGCATCATTCAGGTTCCCCTCTCACCTTCTAAAGGGATTTTGAGCTTTAAAAAATCTGCCCTTGTTTCTCCTTGTTCTTTTTTGGGATCTTTCCACACGGATGAATGTGTGACTGTGTTATTTTTCTAGAACCGGACGGCTATAGCGCACGTTGTTGACTCTTTAATAAAGGCATCCTTAGAAAAACTCTGGTCCGACTGGTTATTTGAGCGCCTGTTTTCCCTTTGAAACTAATGGAACCTCCCGTTTGTGCGCGTCGTGTCGGCAGAACGGTACCATTGTGTCTCTTTGCGTCTACGGAGGTTCATATTTAAAAGAGGCAGAGACGAGTCCGTCCTGCTGTCCAGCTGATTGAAACCCTGATTACAAGCCTCCATTTAAAAGCCAATCAGCTGCTGCAGCTTCACATTGACAGGCAGTGATTACACAGTCTGAACCTGCAGAGCCAGTTGGCTGTTTGCTAAGTCCCGCCCCTTGAGCACCAGCCAATTACAGCAAGCATACCTTTGGCGCTGCTTTTCTTCAGATGGTTTTGACGTTAAATTATTATTATTTTATATATTTTAAGTTTATTTCTTCCTCTTCTGTCTCCAAATCTAAATGATGTTACGGTTCATTCTCCAAAATATTACGGTGTTTCATTTCAACTGTTTTTTGGCAGATTTGATTTGAATATGCGCCCGAATACGCGGCGAGGACCTGCTATTACAAACTGCACCGCGTGGAGAGAGCTTCTCGGCCATAGCAACCGTAACTAAGGGGGTCGGGGGTCAAAGTCCTCTCGAACTCGTTTCATGTAAAAGTGAGAAAAATGTTTATTAAATTGTGTTGCAGAACTTCAGCATAATGATTTGGTGTGAGTTCGGAGCCTCTAATCACGCTGACCTCTGACCTCTGTTCACCGGGAAGCTTTCAGCCATCAGCTCGCTGTTCATTTGCGCGTCCGGCCGGTGTGGCTGGAATGAAAAGCCGCCTCTTTGTGCGTTCCGTTCCACGACTCGCTGTGCGACCCGAATGTTTCATTATTTCATTCCAGCTGAAAAGGAGAGCGAGAGATTAGTTCTGTATTTTTAACAAAGCCCTCGCTCGCCCGGTGTGTGGGCCGCACTGCTGAATAAAACCCAGCTTTCATCTCCTTCTCTCTCTCCACATCAAGCTTCCCTCCACCAACTCAGTGTCAAGTTCTGCTATGAGACACACAGCGATCTGTGCGTGTGTGTGCGTGAAGCTGGCTGTCCTTTTGGCAGTAAACTGAAGCACCTCTCAGCAAAACCGGACTATTATGGAAATAACACACATCGCTGTATTGCCTCCCTCTCACACACACACACACACACACACACACACCGTGTAACATGGATGTATGTGCTCGCAGGTGCACACGGTACCGCTGCTCCTAATTATGTCCACACGTATAGTTCCTACGTGTGCTCAGTCCGTCTCTTTTTTCAAACAGACATATTTTTTCATCATCATCATTTCATTGTAAATGCGTCATTTCATATTAGTGATTGTGGACTTTTGCAGCACTTATGTGTTGGTTATTACACGTTAATCAACATCTCCGGGCCGGAGATGATCTGCATTGTTGTCACCATTTAGTTATTAATTATTAAGAGCTAAATGCCACAACAATCACCACGATGTTTAAACTAATATCCACTTAGCAGTATTTGTAGTTGCTATGGTTACTGGGAGTGTAACACCAGCTGGAGTTATTTGTTGGCTTGATGCTCTTTTTGGGGATGAAATCGCGGGCGGGTTTCAATGCTGATTAAGAGGCGAATAACAACGTCCAGTCACCCCGAACCAATCAAGCGCCAGCACGTGTCGCCATTGGCAACCGATCTTGAGTTATCAGAACGCACACGCACACGCACGGAGGGCTCCGTTGACTATTGCATAAGCAGGAGGTGCCGGTGTGGCGCTGTGGCTTCTCGCGTGGCTCCCTCTGGTGGAGGGAAGGAGCCATTACAACACAACCGACGGGCTATAAACAGGATCCACGTGTTTAATTGGTGTTAGAGATAAAAGCAAAGCTCTCTGTTTGTGGCTTCATCGGCTTATTGGTGTTTTTTAACCTGGATTACCTGTGAGGACCAGAAACAGGTTTCGGTTCCGTATTTTCCAATTGATCATAGAGGCGTTTTAAAGCTCGAGAGGAACAAAACATCTGTCATCTCAGAAGAATCTCACATGTTCAGAAAAATGGATTAAAAAGTATAAAACATTCTCGTAACATTTGGTAGAATAATATGCACAATATTTTCCTTAAAAAGTATAAAATAGCATAAAAAGGGAAATACTAAGGTGAAGGCAAAGTAACTTGAATGTGTTTTTAATTCAACTACTTGAGTAAAGACACAATAGATTTCACCACCGCCACCCACCTCCTCATATAAATAATAATGAACGATGAAATAATGAACGATCTTTAGGCTCTTGAGTAATACACCTCTCTGTTATTCTGCCCGCTGGCCCTCCTCGGCCTCTGATTGGTCCAGCTGCTGCCACTTCTACCGTTCTGATTGGCCCTCAGCTCAAAGCGGAAGTACTCGCTTTGCTGCAGCTGTGATGAACCAGGAAAGGATGTAGAACCCGAACAAAACGTTCATTTTAACGTACAAACCGACTTTCACGCGTAGATAAAGACTCGGACGAAGGGGACGATATGATTCTAGGGGCGTGTGTGTCGTTTTTCTGGATAATATCGTCGGTGGGAGCAGCTAAGACCGCAGGGGACGATGACTGGGTCTATCTGCCCAACAAATGTGAAGGTAACCGCGGCCGTTAGCATCGCCTGGTGCCCGATCCAGGGTCCACGGACCGGAACGGGGACCGGAAGACACGTGACTGTATTTAATCTGTCAGCTGTGCTGTAACTCGTGAAAACATACTGGATGTCACCACAATAATCTGTGTTTACATTCGGCTGGCTGGAACGTGTCAACAACCTCCTTTAAATGTCTTATTTTTAACACAACTCGTGCTGTTAAACACAACGAGGTTTTATTACGTTCCATTCTTTCAGTAAATCTCTCAATATTTATTAATAAAAAAATAAAATAAAATAAAAAATATATATATTTGGTTTTAAACATACTTTTAATTTGAAAAGTAAATATGAACTAGTTAAATTAGGTTTTATAATATTAAACAGATTTTTACATTTCTGCCCCCCCGCTCCAGTCTGTAAGTTCGTCAGCATCGAGATGAAGTCGGCGTTCGATGAGACGGGGAAGACCAAGGAGGTCATCGGCAGGAACTACGGCTTCATCGACAGCAAGGGGGCGCCGCCCATCAAATACGTCAAGTCGTGAGTGTTGTTGTTGTTGTCGTGCAGGTTTGAATGAACAACATGCAGCTGAGCTCAAAGGCGTCAAGAAGTGGCTCATGGTGAACTTGAATACCCCCCCACAGAGACCTCCGATTCATCGAGGTGGTAGAAAACGTGTGCCAGAGGCTGTTGACCTACAATCTGCACAAAGAGAGAAGTGGAAGTAACCGCTTTGCCAAGGTGTGTGTGTGTGTGTGTGTGTGTGTGTGTGTGTGTGTGTGTGTGTGTGCACGAAGGAGCTCGTTGTGAATCTTTAACACGTTGGAGCTTCTTTTATCTTTTGGATCCAACCGTTCAATGCAAAACGTCGTCATACATTTGTAAATAACTTTTACATGGTGTAAGTTAGCTGGTTGACGGCCGTAAACAGGAAGCCTGCGTGTGGTCGGTCTGCAGGGCATGTCGGAGACCTTCTCCACCCTGCACGGGCTGGTGAACAAAGGCGTGAACGTGGTGATGGACATCCCCTTCGAGCTGTGGAACGAGACTTCGGCAGAGGTGGCCGACCTCAAAAAACAGGTGACCAATCGGATCAGATCGTTGAGGCTTTATTTGTGTACTTTGTATTCTCTAGAAAAAGAACAACTTATATATTATACAGTATTTCTGTTTATGTGTGTGTATAAAGTGTATTTGTAGAATGAGACTCGTGTGTGTTTCAGTGCGACGTGATGATCGAGAGGTACGAGGACGTGATTGAGGACTGGTACAAAGGCAGCCAGGAGGAAGACCTCACCACGTACCTGTGTGAGAAGCACGTCCTCAAAGGGCAGGACGCAGGTAGAAAACACGCGAGGACACGCGTCCTATTCTGTGTTTCACTTCCCTTTAACCTCCAGCTCTTCTTCTACTATTCCGTCTCCGTCCAGCCTGCCTGGACGAGGAGTGGAGCCCGATGAAGAAGGGCGACCAGGCGGCCCTGGCCGAGGACAAGAAGAAGAAGAAGAAGAAGAAAAAGAAGGGGGGCAGGAAGGGAGAGGGGGGGGACGACGGGGAGAAGGCCACGAAGAAGAAGAAGAAGAGCGAGAAGAAGGCCAAGAAGAAGAAGAAGAGCAGAGCTCCGGTGGAGCGGGCCGACGGGGGGGCGTCGTCAGGCGAGGAGATCCAGCCGCCGGTGCCTCTTCCTGGGGGCAAGACGGAGCTGTGACCCCCCCCCCCCCCCTCCTCCTCCCTCACCCCCCCGATCAGCTGTTTCATTGAACGGTTCCGTTACGTTTAGATTTGTTCTTTTTCGGCTTCTAACGGCTTCGTTTTCATGATGCTCTTATAGAACCCCCCGCTTTCTTTTTCTTATATCTTCTTCCTCTGCTCATTGTAGATTTTTGCATTTAATGCATCAAAATGTGAATTTGTATGTTTTGTTTTCTCATTTGCTGTTGTTTTGTTCCATCGTAAAAAAAGTGGGTTCATTATTTTGTTTTCTGTTCCTACAGAAACACTCAGATTGTGTCTCCTGAGGCCGTATGTATTGATTTTCTCTTTAATATCTTAATATTCGCAGATGTTTTCTACCGGTAGAGGATTATTGATCCTCTTTACGGAGTCAACACAACATGCAAACATTTACCTAAACGTCAGAGATCTCCGCCCATGTCCTTTCTTTTCCAATTATTGTGTGTGTGCGCGCGCGTGTTTGCTGCACAACAGCTGCTATTTAAGATGTATGTATGTATGTATGTATGTATGTATATGTGTGTGTGTATGTATGTATATGTGTGTGTGTGTGTGTTTGTTTACAGTTTTTTATTGAGGTAAAATGCTGCCTGTGTTTATTGGAGCTGCTTTTTTGACCCCATGAACCAACACATGGATCAATAAAAAGTTGTGACTGTTCTCTGGTTTAAAGTGTCATTTTATATCAGTCACAGTGTTACTGACCATCTCAACGTGTATTCTAATAAGAACAAATAAGGTTTCCATTCAGTGCCGCAGTAAGTTTTCACTGTAAAGTAGGTGTGTCCAGTACGTTGGACAGACGTCATCAGACGGCGACGCGTTCACGTCACCTGGTCGTCAGGTCAAAGCGCCCGCCCCGCACGCTGCTCTTCCTTTCCTCGTGGTGCTCCGGCGCAGGTGAGTCGCTCGCCGCCGCGGCTACATTTGTTTCTCTTTTGGTTATTGTTGTGTATCTCACTTCACCTGTAAGGGAATCGGCTCTCGTTGAGGGTTTCTAATGATTCTCATCTTCTCAGTCGAGAGCCGCGCGTAAGAAATAAGGCTAGCGGCCATCACGCTAACACGCTGACATGCTAACACGTTAACATGCTGCAACACGTGGAGCTCGCGTTGCAGAATACAGCTGCTCTCCCAAAACAAACGAAGCTTTGTTTGTTTATGAATTTGTTTATTAAACGGTTCAGGCCGCTTTCTGTTTCACTTTGTTACACAAATGATCTGCTCGCGGCTGCTTTGGCCGTGTTTAGTTGCTCCATTGTTGGATTACATCAGCACCTTCCCGCCAAAAACAACCCTGTTGACTTAGGGTGACGCAGCAGAACTAACAAACTGGACCTTAAAGTTATGAGCTAAAGAGGTTGTAGAGTAAACTCACTGTACTATCTATAGAGAAAATGTATAGTATTTACTATATAATACATTTACTATACGGCATCATTTGATTCTTTTTGCCTCTCAGTTTGATGCCTTTTTAGTATAATAGAATGGGAGTGTGCATGTCAACGTAGTCCTTGTTAACATTATTACATTAAAGAGCTTTTTTTTTTACTCCTAACCCCCAAACCCCTAACCCCAAACCCCTAACCCCCAAACCCCTAACCCCCAAACTCCTACATCCCAAACCCCCAAACTCCTACATCCCAAACCCCCTAACTCCTAACCCCCTAACTCCTAAACCCCAAACTCCTAAACCCCAAACTCCTAAACCCCCAAACTCCTACATCCCAAACCCCTAACTAACCCCCCTAACTCCTAACCCCCTAACTCCTAAACCCCAAACTCCTAAACCCCAAACTCCTAACCCCCTAACTCCTAAACCCCAAACCCCTAACCCCCAAACTCCTACATCCCAAACCCCCAAACTCCTACATCCCAAACCCCCTAACTCCTACATCCCAAACCCCTAACTCCTAACCCCCTAACTCCTAAACCCCAAACTCCTAACCCCCTGGCTCCTAAACCCCAAACTCCTAAACCCCAAACTCCTAACCCCCTAACTCCTAAACCCCAAACTCCTAAACCCCAAACTCCTAACCCCCTAACTCCTAAACCCCAAACTCCTAAACCCCAAACTCACCCCCTAACTCCTAAATCCCAAACTCCTAAACCCCCAACCCCCAAACTCCTAACCCCCTAACTCCTAAACCCCTAACCCCCTAAGTCCTAAACCCCCAACTTCTAACCCTCAAACTCCTAACCCCCTAACTCCTAACCCCCTAACTCCTAAACCACTAACTCCTAACCCCCCCTAACTCCTAAACCCCTAACCCCTCCCTAAAACCCCAACCCCAACCCCCAAGTCCTAAACCCCCCAACTAACCCTCAAACCCTAACCCCCAACTCCTAACCCCCAACTCCTAAACCACTAACTCCTAACCCCCTAACTCCTAACCCCCTAACTCCTAAACCCCTAACCCCTAACTCCTAAACCCCAACTCCTTACCCCCTAACTCCTAACCCCCTAAGTCCTAAACCCCCAACTTCTAACCCTCAAACTCCTAACCCCCTAACTCCTAACCCCTAAACCCTAACTCCAACCCCCTAACTCCTTAACCCCTAACTCCTAACCGCTAACTCCTAAACCCCTAACTCGTAACCCCTAACTCCTAAACCCCTAACTCCTAACTCCTAAACCCTAACCCCTAAACCCTAACTCCCAACCCCTAAACCCTAACCCCCTAACTCCTAACTCCCTAACTCCTAACCCTCTCCTCACTCAACTACGTCCTCGCAGAAATGTGCTTCACACTTCTTCAGTCACACTTCTTCGGCTTCACCGTAATTCTCGGGGAGGGAAAACGTAGACGTGGTGGCTTCACCTTTACGCTCTGTGAAGTGCAGCTGAGACCTCATGAGTTCCTCGGAATGCGCAGACTTCTTGGGTTCACACCCAATGCTGCAGGTGAGTTGGTCACTGTGGACTTTCTCAGTGGTTTCTTCTTCCCATGAATGACAGACTTGAATTATGTCCTCGCAGAAATGCGTTTTATATTCCTTCAGTTCACCGCAATGCTCGGTGAAGTGCAGCCGAGACCTCGTCGGTTCACCGTTACACTCTGTGATGTGCAGCGCAGACTGACACCCAATGCCGCAGGTGAGTTGGTCACTGTGGACCTTCCCGGTGGTTTCTTCTTCCCATGAATGACACAGACTTGTTTGCTCTGTACAGCAGCGATGGATCGGCCGGAAGCTGACGCACAAGGAGGAGATGAGGATTCCCCAACAGGAGGTCCAGCAGGACCAGGGGATCGAGGGGTAATCGGTCTGAACCTGGCGCACGAGCAGGAGGCGAGGCTTTCTCAAGAGGAAGTCCAGCAGGACCAGGGGGCCTCTTCTGTGCACTGGGGCTGATCGGAGTTTTAACGGTTTTAACGGTTTTCTGCTTCTATAAAGTAACATGAAACCTACTGCTGGTGAAATTACATCTTGATTTGATTCTTTTGGCTCAAAATACCTTCATTAAACTTGTAAATCACCAAAGTCTGATCTTTTCGCCTCATACGGGTCTAGTTCTGTTAAACCTTTTTTAAATGTATAAATGTGCATCCGTCCATAACAACAAGCCGCGCTGTCCAGTTCACATTCACACATGAAACAAAACTGTGATTCCTTTTACCTTTCCAGAAAAAAGTCTCATTCCTCTACTGGAAAGTCTGCGGGGTTATTTTAACTGTTACTGTCAGGAAAACGCCGATGAATCTCTGCCTCAAGAACAAGATTCAAATCCCCCCAACAGGCCTCGTGCGTGTTTCACTGGTAGAAGTCTGTCCGTCCCGTGTAGTACGTCATGCAGACTGCAGGTGGCGCCCCGTCACCGAGGAACTGACCACCAGCGGATCCACTGTCCCCTGCGTGTGTGTGTGTGTGTGTGTGTGTGTGTGTGTGTGTGTGTGTGTGTGTGTGTTGAATAATTCACTGCTGGGTGTTTATAGACGACTCTTTGGCCTCAGAGCTCCAATAACAGGACCAATATTGTGAGACACACACACACACACACACACACACACACACACACACACACACACACACACACACACACTCTTTATCAGCCGTTCTAGAGTTTCGTTTATTTGGAGATTGATTGTTGGGACCAAATGTGGACGAGTCCACCTGCATTAATGTCTCCCATGGAGACCCCGGATCATCACCACTTCTCTACCGTCTCAGCGAGGACGCACACACACACACACGCACGCACACGCACACGCACACACAGCGTTGTGTGGTGGTCGTTTGGGGACAGAGAGAAACTCTTCTAATCTGGAGAAAACCAAACAGCGTGATGGAAATATTGATTCTTTGTCCATTTGTTTCCCACATTGACGTCCCGCCCACGTGTCCTGACCGTACGTCTTTTCTTGCGTCGGCGTCCCCGTTGTGAGGAGACGTGTCCTCCGTTTGTTTAAGCCAAGGTGACGAACGTCGCCGCCTCACAATAACACTCCGTCAACGAAAGCGCCGCGTCGCCTCCTTCAGAGCGACTCACGTCAACGCTTTCGCAGCGGCGGCGACAGGATGTCACCCGGCTTCTTCCGACGGGACCCCGGCGTGACCCCCCGAGGGGGCGAGACGGGGCGAGACGGGGGGGAGGGAGATTGCAAAAGAAAAGAGAAGACGGTGGAAATGACACGAGGCCGAGGAAGCGTCAGAGCGGGAGAGAAGGGAACGCGGCGAGGAGGTCTGACCCCCGGTGACCTGCAATAACAAACCGCCGCCGTACGTGGAGCCGTCACCGTTAACTGTGATCGGTTCTGTACAGAAAAACCTCCCTGTGAACCTTGAGTTGACCTCCAACCCCCCGAGAGGAAAACAGAGGGGGAGGAGACTAGTATCCATCGGTTCGTCTTCTAGCGCCTCGGTGCTCCGATTCGTCTCCGCTCTCCTCACAGCGGCGTGTTCAGGGAAGGTCAAAACCCGGGAAATAGGCGTTCTGTCACCAGACACCCTTCACCTGCTCCCCGAGCACAACTGGGACGTCTCAGAATACACCAGGTGGAGCCCTTTGTTTCCCCGTTATCGTAGGAGCAGGAGGGCAGCAGCGGCTGACGCTTTATTTTGGAGGGTCGTCGTTAATGACGTGGTGCCTCATCGATGGTTCATATTATAGAAATATACAGATCATCATTTCTAGCAGCGCTTCTGAAACAAATGCAGTTATTGGAACAATAAATAAGATATGCAAAGAAAAGACAGAAAAATATTTTATTTAAAATTTTGACAATATATATATTTTTATATGTATTTTTTTATATTACCTGATGACAAACACATGGCGCCTGCTGTATTTTCTTCACAATAAAACGCTCCTCTGGTGGAAAGCAGCAGGAAATGTTCAGTTAAGGGGGGGGGGGCGTCATGTTCAACGAGCACCAGCAGGTCTGCGATTAAATAAATACAATATTTGATGTGTGTTTATGGCACGATGAACGAGTTGAGAGGAACAAAGAGCAGCAGCGAGAAGAAACTATGAAACTACGTTATTTACGTCATGAACACGTGACAGCAAAGCGTGCAAGAAAGATCGTAGAGGAAATACAGCTGCACAAAGAGCCTCGTTACAGTAAAATAACCCTTGGAACCCCCTCTCTGGTAGGGGCAGATTTCGGGACCCCGAGCCTGCAGCGCAGTGGGGACGATACAGAGAACGACACTAATGGCTACATGACATTTGGAGCAGAAAGGTGTGACATGCAAGGCTTCACGCTCACATAGCACGCATTTACACACACACACACACACACACACACACACACACACACACACACACACACACCCCCCTCGGGGCCTTCCATTAATAACAGCTGACCTTTGCACGTTTAGGCTGTGAAATGATAGTGAAGCAAACCTGAGGACGATGTCACACTTTCCCTCTGTCCATCCCCCATTTTCTCCCCCCCCATCTTTCCTCCATCTTTCCCTCCATCTTTTCCTCCGTCTTCCCCAAACGTTAGCTGATGAGACATGTGTTGTCTTGGATGGACTCGTTAGTGTTTAACCTTAATCAATCAAACGCATGATTTTGAGTTAATTATTAACTTTTCTATGCGTTACCTTTCACAATAAAAGCACTCTGATTCACTCCCTGTCATCTCAGCAGAGGTGGAATCGAGCAGAAGCGCTGTAGATTCAAGCGGCTTGATGACGTCACCCAAAATATTTAGTCTGTGCGCGTGAAAGTTGTTTGTCCAAAGTGGAGCTGCGCTCGTCTCTTTCAACCACATTCAAAGGGCTTATTTGTTGGCGGTGAAGTGAAGAGCATCGCAGCCGGCCAGAGCTGCCACTTTTTACTTTCACCATCTTTCTTTCTTTTATTTTCAAATGAAAGAGCAACAAAACTACAATTGCCAAATTGGGTTCCTCTCTGTTTCAGTTTGAGCCGTTTCCTTTCACATCCCTTCCTTTCCCTTCCAGGCGAGGTCGATGGACGGCGGAGGAATTTTTCGTCTCTCCCCCCCCGACCCGCCCCCCCCGACCCCCGACCCCGATACTGGCCGTTCCAATCGTCGTGGTCGAATAAAAAAAAGTTAAAATCTGTGAGAGGCCTTCCAGCTAAAACAACAACGAGTCCCCCCGGACTCCGTCTCCAGCTCGTCCACCCTCCTTTATCATGCCCCCCTTCCCCCCTCCTCCCCCCCCACGCCCCCCCTCCTCACATCACTCGTCAAGTGCTCATCCCGCCTGCCAACCTCCTCCTGGTCTTTTTGGGAAAAACACACAAAAAAGCTTCTAATTTGGTCTCAAGAAGAGTCCAGTTTATTCAACACGCTGGTGTGTGTGTGTGTGTGTGTGTGTTTTACTCCCATGAGACCCTATGCGCTACACACACACACACACACACACACATATTTTCCCACCCTCAGACTGACATAAATAGTTGCCGGGACACATTGCGGTCGATGATGTCGGCTTCCTTCTCTTCACAGAGAGATTCTCAGATTATATGAAGACGACTTTGAAGCTTCGTTAACGACTAATCTGTTAATTAATAAATCAGATGCATCTCTTAATAACAGGAGCAACAACAACATTCATTTGAAACTGAAGAGGATGTTATTGGTTATGCGTTATTTATTAAATGATTGGTGGCTGTTTTCTGGCCACTAGGGGGCAGAGCCGCACACAAGCCGGTCCTTATCTGCGCAGGCCGCGCACACAGAGCGGCCTCCTCGGGCTGATGACCCTCAGGAACACGCGGCCCCGAGGCTGCAGAGGCTGCCTTGCTCAACGGCGTTTCAACCTCCGGGTCACTGCTGTCCGTCGGCCCGTTATGGAGATAAACTGTTGTTTACACCGACGGCCACATGGGAGGTCAACCATGGCAGTGTGTGTGTGTGTGTGTGTGTGTGTGTGTGTGTGTGTGTGTGTGTGTGTGTGTGTGTGTGTGTGCTTCCTCTTTAAGAGAACAATAGCTGCAGATTTCATTTATTGTGTTTCATCTCCAGAATGCTGAACTTTATTTACATCCATGTTTGTGTTATATACTTTATTTGAACAAACCCCGGTGTGTGTGTGTGTGTGTGTGTGTGTGTGTGGGGATGGGGTGGGGGGTGTGATGGGGGGGGCAGATGTTTTGCCTCACCACCCACCATCCATCAAGTCAAATGAGCGAATGACAGGAAGAACAAAAACAAATCCTTCGCTCCGGCAACAATAAACGACTGATGCGACCGATGACAAGTGTTGATTGTGTGTGTGTGCATGTGTGCATGTGTGTGTGCGTGTGTGTGTGTGTGTGTGTGTGTATGATAGAGATAAAGGTACACATGTGTGTGTTTGTATGTTTTTGTACTCATTCCATTTGCTTTATTCGTCTTCACAGATGAGTTAGAGTTCAGTAGGCAAAGGCACACACACACACACACACACACACACACACACACACACACACACACACACACACACACACACACACACACACATTTCCAAGATGTCCAACTCAAGCACTCGATCCCAGTTGGGCTGATTTACTTATTTCTAAGTAAAGTATCAAAGTTTTTACTAACTCTCCCTTAAAGCGTCTCTCCGAGTTGGATAGAATATCGTACCGTGCGCCAGTGGTCTGGTTACTGGAAGACAGCCCGTGTGCAGCGGGCAGAGGTCCACGCGCGGGACCCGGGGCCTCGGTGGTGTGGACTCGTCCGATGCACAACTCTCACGGCTCACAGGAGACGCTGGAGGCTCAGCAGCCGCCGCGCCCCCCCCCCCTCCATCACGTGTCTCACAGCGTGACCCAAACCAAGAGGTGCACCGACGCTGGAAGGCCGAGGGTGAAGACAACCGCGTATCGTGAGGTTCCTTCTCGTCTTCGACTCCCCAGGGAACCGCTCGGAGCTCTGGCACGATCAGCAACAACTGACCTTCACCAGACAACGGCGCCGTTTCTGTCCCTGCAGCCTCCGCCTGCAAGCACTGGAGTTGTGTAAATAATGTCATCAGTTAATTGGTTTTACCTGTTTGTATTGTTACAAATATGTATAGTTATATATTCTATATATAGTTAATTAAATCTGCTCCATTTGGATTCAACATTCAGTTGATTTGTGTGTTTGCTTTTTTATTGTGTAAATATATATATAGAATTTTGCCCCAAAAGCCCACGAACTGTATTTTTTTTTCCCTTTTATTGTGACACCAAAATGATTCAGATAAGCGATGACGAAGCCGTGTGGTAAAAGAGTTTACAGTCAGACGTATTCTGCTCTTCAACCCTCACCGATCAATTATGTGTATTCATTTTTTACCCATATTCCCATATCGTGCGAGACCTGTCAGCCTCTCTTCTCGTAGGTATCCAGTATGTACACACACACACACACACACACACACACACACACACACACACACACACACACACACACACACACACACACACACACACACACACACACACACACACACACACACCAGGAGGCTGGACCCCAGGGCTCAGTTTGGGAGGAAACTCCCTTTCTAATTTTCCTCATAAAGACTCTAATGAAGACTAATGACGATGTGAGGTGTGTGTGTGTGTGTGTGTGTGTGTGTGTGTGTGTGTTTGCGTTTGTCTCTGTACCTTTTAGCCCCCTCCCTTCTGTCCTTTGATGTTTATTATTCTCTTTGTGTTCTCTGGCTTCTTTTTCTAGTTTTTTTCTTCCTTCTGTTTTTTTTTTCCCTTTTACACCTCAGACCTTAATTATTACTGTTAATAATAAAGCTGATAATAATATTTATACTAATGGAAAACTGATCACGTTACAGTGAAGCAGGGCAGTCAGTTTGTGTCAGTTACTTTGAACATACAAGAGATAAATAAACGTGTTGTTTAATAGGTGATGGTTTCACAGTAATATAAACTAGATACCAGACAATACAAGTATGACCTGTTCCATTTCTGAACAGTAACAGTAAGCAGCTATACCAAACACAAACACACAAATGGAGTTTGCGCTCAACAAGACCATTAAAACTGATTTGTTTTATTTTAAAGGGTTTGTTAAAGTGTAGAAACAACATGGTGGTTCTTTACTCCCCACAGAACCACCATGTTGCTTCAACATCCCCAGAGTTTGGTCACGCTCATATTTACTTCTATTTATAGTGTACATAGTTGGTAAATGTTGATACATTACCGTTTTAATCTGTCTGTCCTTGTGGACCTGAATGGCTTTGATGGAACCTGAGCTCCTCTTCTATCAACAGTTAATATAACAAGAGGACCTCCAACTTTTATATGTTTCATTAACGGAAGGTGGAGGAAGAGTTAAGGATTTTACATGTATATAAATATACACACACACACACACACTATAGATCAGTTGTATGAAGCGAGAGACAAGACGTGTTCTTGTCAGAACTCTACTGAGGTTAAAACCAAACCGGTCATTTTTTTAATGCATTAATATGAAGAGACATTTAGAATCTGATTTCTGGAAAGGTTTGAAGAGAAAAGAGTAAGAGAACTTAAAGCAGAGTTCTGAAGATGAGCCGAGAAGAGAAGAGCTGTTTGCTGTCGGGTTGGATGTTCAAAAAACTACGATGTCAAAAAAAGAATCGAAAAATGTTACGTCAAAACAAAGTCAATAAATTTTGCATCAAAAATTAATTTGAAAAAAAAGTCAAAATATACTGGGACACATTTCTATTTTAAAAGAAAATCCCCACAGAACCACCATGTTGCTTCAACATCCCCAGAGTTTGGTCACGTTCATATTTACTTCTATTTATAGTGTACATAGTTGGTAAATGTTGGTACTCTTCTTGTTGTCATTGTGTTATTTTTTATATTTGCCTTGTTTGTAGTTTATTATTATTTGTAGAAGTTTCATTCGTCCGGAATCATGCGTCCAGCTGTGCTAACCGCTGTCCTGCTCTCGGTGCTCTTCATCAACGCCGTGACGTCACTGAACCTCGGTGAGTACAACCCTAGTGTGAAGAAGTAGTGAACCCTGAAACACACGCAACGTGGTGTTCCTCACACACATGACACACGTCATACATGTAGCACGTGCTCTGATGAAGCTGTTCTCTCTCTCAGGCAATCTGCCGCTGCGTGAAGAGCGAGCTCTCTTCGATGCGCCACCAGATGTTGCGGTTCCGGTGGCTCCCGCTCCACTGAACATGCGGGCTTCCCGAGCTCTCTTCGATGCGCAGCCAGAAGCTGCGGCTCCCGCTCCAATGAACATGCGCGGT